>JACJUY010001565.1:103373-139531 GCA_014220935.1 Platorchestia sp. MABIK
GCCAGGGTAACTGGGGGAAGTCAGCATTACTGCCGGGGTAACTGGGGGAAGTCAGCATTGATGCCGGGGTAACTGGGGGAAGTCAGCATTACTGCCGGGGTAACTGGGGGAAGTCAGCATTACTGCCGGGGTAACTGGGGGAAGTCAGCATTGCTGCCGGGGTAATGCTGACCTGGTAACCCGAGAGATGACAATTAGCCCAAAGTAACCCTTTTTCGATAGAAATAAAGGTCACCCCATCACAATAGCCACGATTTACAAATTTATCAGCCTCTCTAGATTGTTTTAAAAAGTTAGTATCCATTTCCAAATCCACATTTAACCTTAGACAAAAAAGGCAGAAAAATATAAATTGCTTCATAATTTGTACAGGCGTATGAAAGGTGAATTGAAGCGTAAAACAGATTTATTGTCCGATGTTCATTTCTCGCGCAAGCATCTGAAATTTAAAAACAGTTGAAAATGATTCAATTCTATTGCAGATATTGTCCAACACGGCCAGTTGCGTGAACAAATCGAGTTGCTGTCAACCCTTTACTGCGGATTGGTCAACACAAATCACCGTTAGCGGGCAAAGCTCTGGCATCGGTAGTTGTTTTTCACTTTCTATCGTAGCTATCTCTGTAATTATACTGATATCTTCATGACAGTCATATTTTAATTGGTTTAAATTCTACATCATTTTACTTGCAGATCTAGTCTGATCATGAGGTGATTGGAGAGAATGATCATAGGGTGGTTAGTTCGTCGTAATGACATAGATTCTAATTATTATGTCATGCTCCCATGATCCCAAATTATTAGTTCATCAAGCTAGGATCCTTGTTATCAGCTCATCACGCTATGATCCCTGATTATGAGTTCATTACTGTATGAACACTAATTATAAGATCATCACGCTAAGATGAGGTCATTAGATCTTAAAATCTCGGTTTTCACGCCAAAATCCTTTATCGGTAGAACTTTCTCACGTAACCCATAACGTCTTCAAATATTCAGCTTGCCAACCGTCAGTGAGAACATGCACTGAAAATACAAGCCAAGTCGCACCGAGGACAGGCATACGAGCGGTGGGAGACACCCGTCCATGCTCCACTGATCTCAGCAGCACTCTGAGCTGCTCCTACTCAGCCCTTGCTTTTTGTACTCAGGCACCTCGTGTAAGGCACTTCTTGTAAGGGGATAGATGACCTACCTCAACCTATCTTGTTGAGTTTGAGTTCAAATTGTTGAGTTAAATGTTCAACTATTGCAGTTCAATGCTTCTGTTTTGTATGTAATACGTTCGTGACGCTTTAAATGTTGTTTGAAGCGAACTGAAAATTGAAATTTCAGATGAATTCGTTCAGAGAAGCGAAATCGTTTGAGACGTGGTTGTGGCGTACGTGAGGGCAAGCAAGTCTCTGTGCGAAAACGAAACCTCTCATTTTTTCACATCCCAAGACCTCACATAGGTCGCTCATGTGAAAGTTTTTGTTCCCACATGGGCGAGCGAAAGTGATTTAAAACATGGAGAAGACTCGAAAGAATTAATCATTTGGAGCGAATTTCATACTGAGCTTTTTTGCGTGCCAAACGTAAATGGGAGTTATCTAATCCAGCTTTACTACTGAAGTGATCAACCAAAGCACCTTTGGACTTCTGAAGCATATTAAAAGCCCGCAAAGATCTTTCAATGGACGGCAGAAAATTGATTAAAAAACTGTGGTTTACTGTACACAAATATTAATTAAATTTTGTCTTTTAAAAAAGAATCCTTCAAATTAACTCAAAAAACTGTAGTTTACTGCATAAAATGATCGCTATAATATTACCGTTTAAAGAAGAATCAATCAAATTGACTCAAAAAAACTATGGTTGATTGCATGAATATATCGCTATAATTTTACATTTTAAAGAAGAATAATTAAAATTACCTGAAAAAACTATAGTTTACTGCATACAAATATCGCTATAATTTTGCATTGTATAGAAGAATCATTGAAACGTCAAGCCTGCAGTGTGAACACTGCCCTACGGAAGCTTCAATGGACGTCACGAGATGGCCACCGCGCGCAGCTGCGTCGCCAAATTCGGTGGGTGGCAAGTGAACTGTGCAGTGGCGGTGGCTGATTTAGTTCGCCCACAATCAGGTTTATCTGCGTCCTTGGTCGTCTGCCGAATCTTATTCATGTTGGAATCTTCCATTTATGCGCTTTAGTGACATCTTCCCAATTGCAGTGGAAGTTTGCTTTTAATTAGTTGTCTTAGAACGAATATAGACGCTAAGACTGAACTCGATAATATTTCGCCTGAAGGAATAAAATAGAAAATATAAACTGTCGAATCAAAACATTATTTCATTTAGTAGCAATTTTTCCAATTGTTTAAAATTAACTATTACGGCACACAGTAAAAGCAATTTTATAAATCATACGTTTTTAACTCGTTTATTCAACCAAAATTCTTGGTACTTCTTGAGAACCCTGACTCTTGGTACCGCAAAGGAAACTAAATTTTCAGCCACAAAAAATTAGCTAATTAATTCTCAGAAATTAATTAAAACGCACTTAATTAATTTCTCTGAGTTGAAACAGTTTTTGTTGCTTGTGGGCGACGCGCATAGGACAAGTGTGCCGGACTTGTGAGTATAAACTTGTTTAGAGAGCTTTCTTTAGTGGGAGATGGAAAGTTCTCCTATAATGAATTCGAGTTTTCGAATGTGCCTGCCTAATATACGGAGAGATGTATATTACACTCTGGCTCATCCTGTCTCATACAGGATGAGACAGGATGAGACAGGACGCGAGACGCGGTCTCGCGTCTCTGTTGCTGTAAGTGTAAAAGTGCCAGTCTTAATTCTTACCTACTCTCCAAAGTTGTCACTGTCCGATCCTAACTATTTTTCTGCCGCTTTTCTTCCTCCATTTTAGGACTGGTATCGTCCAAAAATCATGAGAGCTGCGTCTATCACATTTTTACGCATGTTTTCTTCAAATAACATTCAAGTCCCTCAAAGTAAAGGCTATTTGCTTTAATTGATTCTCGAGCATTCAAAAGAAAAATCAATTTCCTTCAAATGAAAATTAAGTTCTTAAAAGGGAAAATTGACTTCCTGAAAGGAAAATCTATTTACGCTATTTGAAAATCAAGCCGTCAAAATGTATAAACTTTTGTGAAATTAAAATCAAGCTCCTCATGTATACCTCATTACTGAATTTAATTTAAATGTAATTTATTCAACATATGAGGGCCTTATTTCAAAGTCAGTACGTTCTATAACAATAGTTAAACATGAAAAATTTTACTGTACGTTTGTCACATATCTTCAATAGTATCCTTTTGCTTTTTATAATAATGAGATTATACAGCAGAATAAAACTGATGAGGGACTCAGAAAAAGCTTAATTGCCTTCAATTCTATTTGACCTTTTGTCTGTTTTATTTTCGTAAAGGGTTAGATTTGGCAATACTGTAGCTTTTCATCATTAAATCTATTGTCTCACCATAACTTAATTAGATAATCTCTAATTTTTGGTTTACTGTTATGGAACTTCTCATTCATTTTTTGAATGAACATTTTTATTTGCAGAGGCCATTATTTTATGGTTCTTTTAATCGCACAAAATTTTCCAAAAATAGAAAATAAAGATTCTATTAACCACAAATTTATGAGCACAAACAAATATCGATACATTGCTTATCATATAATGCAAAATAAAAATATAGTATGGAAAATGATACAAATATAAATTCCACACACTTCGGATTATAAATAAAAAATATTGTTCAGAAATTATCCGTTCAGTAAATGTTGGTTTCCGTAATCAAGGAACTCTACAGCAGATTTACTACCATATCTGTCGCTTTTTGTAAATGTAGTTAAATAGCATAGTGCTGCATGCAGTTGCTCTTTCTATGCTGCTTCATGGAAAAGGGTCAATACCAATCAAAAAGAAAGAAATGCTCGTAATCTTTGTCATAGAGAATGCACACAGTACATAACCATTACAAAAATAGCTTCATTCACTTGAAATCTCACTATGTGGCTGCATTTAGCAAACAATTTTATGCCCCAGTTGATGAATGAGTTACTGATCAGAACATGAAATTGATGAACTTTAGAAGATTAATTTTTGTGATCGTGAACTTTATGATCTCTTTCAGAAACATGATTTTCAGTGTGCCGAACTTGATTTTTAATGTAGAAAACTTCAACTTCAATTTGATAAGATGGATTTTCATTGTGAAAAAATTAACAAAATTGAATTGCAATTGCATGAATTTAATTTTGGATTTCACGAAATTGATTCTCATTTTGATGAAACTGGTTTTCACCTGAGCAATTCGGTGATCCTCATTTTTAAGAGCTCAATGTTCAATTAGAATAGCTCTATTCCACAATAGTGAATAGTTTTAACTCCACTATAGAGTAGTAGAGAATAGTTCTCCTCCATTAGAAGAAAACTCAGATTCACCTGGCAGAACGAAATTTTCATTTAGAAGAAAATTATTTTCGTTCTAACAAGCTTGAGTCCTTTTTAGAAAAAATTTGTCTGAAGGTGGTCGATGTTTATTTTCGGGCAATAAGCTCGAAAAAGCTGTCGTTTTTTCTAGATTACTTTATTATTGTCTAGACCAGTGGTTCTTAACCTTTTTCGCCAATTCCCCACTTTTTAGTTAGCTAACTTTCCATTCCCCACCACAGTATCTTCCTTTTACTTGTCTGTGGCATTCCTAACCCAGCAGTGCTGTCCCTTTTACCCAAACATGACATACAATACCTCATTATGGTTATTTTTGTTATTAAAACAGACTGTAAATGCTTGTGATTTGGTAAATAAGTCAACGTTTTGATGTAATGTATTAGATTTGGAAATACTATCGATTTTTTGTGGATGAAAACAAATGCACGAAATAACCCACGTGGCAACTCCGCCATTCCCCACAGGTTAAGAGCCGCTGGTCTAGACGCGATAAGAAGGATCAAATGGTTCATGTTCATTATCATATATTTGTGTACTTGTGTAGTCAAAAATGAAAGTATCGAAAGTACTCTTTAGGTGTGAGTTTTTGAAATAATTAATGTACTTGTTTGGAAAATGTTTTGTTTTAATTCTCTCTAATACTGAAAGTATGATACGATAGATCTCACCTAAAAACACAACAGCTGTTTCTCTACAGCACACTCTACGTGGTGATCCGTAGTTTTGTGCTTACATGCTTAGTCTGTCTGCCCCTACTCCCATCCTCTTAATTATAGCTGGATGCCTAAATACCATAAATAATGACAAAAAATCTCAGTTTTTAATTCTAAATTAATAGTTTTGATTGAAAATCAACATTCTTTCTGATGTTATCATAACAAATAAATAAAGGAATCGAAAGTTGAAACAACAAGCATTTAAACTGTTCGATTGAAAAATTTTTCACGGAACAGTAAAAACGCTAACTTGAAGAAACACTGGCATATTTTGGACGGCTGGGGTACACTATTCAGTTGGTCAAGTTGGTCACTTTCAGTTGTTCAAGCAATCCCTAAGGTATAGGGATTGCTTATCCCTAAAGTATAGGCATAATAAGGTATAGTATTTTCAAAATTAACTAAATGATTCACGTCTCATGTCATTAATTAAAGTAGCCAAAGCTTTGAAATCGTTTTTGACGGTAAAGGCATATGAGTTATATAGAAAAATTGAGCAATTTTCGAAGGGGTTCATTTCACGAAATGGTAACCGCTATAGACTACGAAGCATTATTCTGGAATGGGAATGTGACCATGAACAATAACAACTGTTAATCTTCAGATTTGATTTGTGTGTCCTACCGTATGGACCATAAAAAAGTAAACCCAACTTTAAATGTTAATAACTTTGGATTAAGATATTTGCATTTCATTTGTTGCATTACACGCTGAGATTTGTATCCTGACTACAAAGCTTTAGGTCTTAGTATATGTAAATAAGGTCCAAGTCATTTGAAAATTTAGCATTAAATGTAAATTTTCAAGTGACTTAACCCATCGATATGCAACTAAGAAAGGAGCAACGCATTTTCATCAACAACGTCTACGCGGGAACAAAGAGTTTAAAGGAAGTTCGAAATAAATTCGAACAGATATTTCCTGGAAGAGCTCTCGTTCTAACTCGTTTTTTAGAAAAATTTTGCAATGACCTTTTAACTTATGTATCATTTTTGACCTCATTAAAATGTCATGTGCGACTTACATTTATACAACTATTATTTATCTCATTACAGACACACCTAGTTTTATTGTGACTTGACATTTTCAGTGAAATGATTTTTCTCCACCTAAGACAAAAAACAGGATTAAATTATCTTCATTCACTGTAAAGTTATTAACATTTAGAGTTGCGTTAACTTTTTTATGGTCCATAAGATACTTTCCAATGGCCTCACGGACTTGTGCGCTCTTGAGCTGTAACAATCGGCAAATTATCAAAGATCAGTCGGAAGAGGCTTGAGCTCCAACTGTTCCTGAAGAGTTGTTAGGTTTTCACGAGTCCGTATTCAATTGTGCTGAGATACTATCACTCTTTATAAATATTCTAGCATTGAAATAGTATTTATATCAAACTATTGATGAATTTCAAAATTAATCATAAAATGTTTTGGTCAAGTCAAATCCTAATTTAATATTTTTCTGTAAAATTTTAGTAAATATATTTTTTAGATTACAATCAAATTGGTATTTTCCTCATAATTTTTATTTTATTTTATTCAACAAAAATGCACTGAGAACATAATTCATCATGTTTGCACGAAGCATCAAAAAATGACAGCCGTTCAAATTGTGAATTTAAACGTTCCAATTTCCACGAGAATTTCCGCTTCTACACCCATTCCAAGTGATTTTAGGATTAACATTTTGCAACACAGTGACGGCACTCGCCCTCTAACTATCACTAACTCTCTAGTAGGGCTTAGGCACTTAGGAAGGTTTGTAGAAATGGTCAAGGAGGGGAGTTATTCTCTCTGATTGAATCTTCTCCTCTAGCTAATAAAGGAAGTATACCCATCTTCGTAGTGCACTGATACGTGACGCTAACGAAAGTTTCGAGCAAAAACGAAATGGACTAAAATGGACAACATGAACAAAAAGGAATTATTGAGCCTATTGTCGCTAGCTTTCAACTCACGACTCACGATCGCATCTCTGTGGGATCATTCCTCGTTTTTGCAGGTTCGATTTCTCTGCTGTCAGGGGTGTGCGCTATTTGAAGTGAATGGATGGGCGCTTGATAATCCGCCAACTGCTTGACGTTTTCGGTGTTGTGTACTCCGAAGGAAACCTGATTTTGAATTTACTGATCGGGAAACTTGTCACGAATACGAGGGGCAGAATGAAAACCTGGGTGACAATTGTAGTTAAATTCCCTAAAATGTGGTGGAAGCCAATCCATCAATAAAGTTTTCAGCGAAGTCCGAATAATGGGCGATAAATTCCAAACTCTAAACAACATATACACTGACGTAAGTCCACCCTAAATGTGCTTCACAGTTCTAATGTATATTTCCTAGGGGCGTAGGAAGCTAAGGAAAGATAAATTTGGCCATGAAGGCGTGCAGGGCTCGAAGAGCAATGCCACTCTGCTGGCTGCTTGGGGGGCGATAAACTCTTGCGAACTGTGTAATTAAAGCCGCCCACTTCTGGGGTGCAAACATCATGCCAGCCTTGTTATCTGAATACTTTGGCCTTTCCCTTGTGCTGAATACGTAAACGTATACGTGCATTGAGCTCGGAGAAATTTCTCCCCAGATTGACTTTCTCAAGATCTTTCATCTAATTATGACAGGAAGATCAAAGAGGTTTCTCTTATTTTTTGCATCGGCGTAGCTTCTCCAGTCGTTTCCCCTCACAGAGATGCACGCCGCCGCTCTTTACTCCCGCCAGATGGCAACAGGGTTCAGTTTTCCGTTATTAGAATTTTTTACTCGACTTAATCCCTTACATAAGCACGTACGCAACATATTTGTCTCGTTCAAGTATGCAGTTTTTGTGCAGCACTGCGGATACAGTAATGGTAAGCTTTCATGAGGGCACTAACAATGGAGTGCTGAAGAAATTAGCGCTACCCGGTGCGTGCTGTTGATCGGGTAGCATCTCAGCGGAGGGAAAGCCGTGGGTGCAGACTTTGTAGAGCTCCAAACCGCCAACATCCGCCTTGGAGGCCTACGTGCAAGGCCAACGTGAATCCCGCCACACTGAATAGCGGACGATGTGTCTGGCGTCTGTGCTGGGGAGCTCAGTCAACGTATCGTGACTTCCACCTAGACTGTTCATGGGACAAAATTAGTTTAAGCATCGAGTTCGTCCCTATTTGACTATACTATATTTATTTTTTTTTAAACTATACATGTAACCTAACAAAGCAAATATAACAAACTCACACTATGGAACCTAAATTTGTGGATTACATTTTTTAATACTTGAATTTGTCAGCAAGAAGCTTCCCCAAATCCTTCTCGAAACGTTTAATAGGTTTTTCTGTACATAATTTTCCTTTCCATCGGGGCATTTTTCTGAAATTGACAAGAAGTATTGGAATCGTTTTCAAGAAGAACGAACTGGAAAGGGCGCAAATCGAATGAATACTTTTTGTACAATAATCATTCAGAGAAGATGAAGGCGGCCTCTCAATGCTGTACTCCATGGAGGAAAAGAACATGAACTATCGGTTGTCTGAAAATATACGCACATTACATCCAAGTCGACCTCAAGTGGACTCTCATGCTCACGCCATAGTCTTGAGTGGGCTTCAGTGGCTATACTTCGCGAACCACTTAAAGCTTAAAATTATAATTAAGAGCAAAATATTTTCCGATTTAGTATAATTTCAGAAACAGTCGTCAAGAAAATGATATGAATCTTGGAACTAAAAGTGTGGAACAACTATTAAAAAACAAATAATATTGTATGCTCCAAAAGAAAACTATTTATACATATGCGTTTCCATAATGGTGCTAGGCGGTCTTTTTGCGATAAAATTCAATAATGAGAGTGTCAATCAACTAAGTATAAGTCAAGTTTTTTAAATTAGTTTGCAGATATTCAACTAAATTTCCCAACAGTCCATCCGCAGGCTTAACGCTAACGCTTTGCGGCCGTTTAAGGCCGATTATAGTAAGAATACTCATGCACATTTAAAAAATGTTAGTGTAAATTAACAACTTTCTTCAGATTTGCTTAAAAAGAATGTTATGTACAACCAGAAGGTGGAAAAAACACTTTTGCATTTGTATGTATAATTCGTTGGCACGCTTCTGAAACGCTTGCGCTGCGCAATACAGGATGGGACATAAGCATCGAATAAAACTTTAATTCTAAATTGTACCGGTGATATACAATTAAATGACTAATTTTTGTTTCTTTTTATGTTGATTAACGAATAGTATTGAAATTTTAATTTACTAAACTTAGACTACAATGAAATTATCACCGAAACACGGAACAATGGTTGACATGCACCAGTATTGAAATTTTAATTTACTATACTTAGACTACAATGAAATTATCACTGAAAAGCGGAACGATGGTTGACATGCACCGTGCATGATCGTCCAGCTCCGGGATTACAAAAAGTCCAAAGATCGCAAAATCATTCGTCTGGAGCCCAGTAAAGCGCTGTAAAGAGAGAAGAAACCTCGGGAATCGGCGTCGAAGTCGTAGATCTCGGTCACGACTAACCACATTCTTGGGGAAAAGATTTATTCATATTATGCTGAAATTGTATATTTTTTTATCCAAAAATGAATTAAATGAATTCCGCCACAGGTGAACTGATCTCTATAACTTTGACGTTCTATGTTTCACTGAAAGTTGGTTCGACGACTAGTCAAAAATATGATTCAAAGNGATAACCACACACATTTAAGACTGATTACGAATGCGACAGTAAATCACGATCATGCAGAAACCCACTTCATTGAAGAATTAAAAAGCGGTAAGCGCGTTGTTTTGTTCTTAGCTGTTTACTACCCCCAAAACCTGTCACCTCTCCTTCATGACTCAATTAAATACTATTCTATAGCTATTCAGTTGATCTCATTGCCAAGATGGAATAGTTCATGGCTATTTCAATTATGACCTTTTCAAACATGACTGAAAAAGCAACTAACTTATTAAATGCCGCACTCTCTAAATCCTTGATTTTAGGTATTACTATGCCCATTCGTATCTTGTCAGGCTCTGCTGCGCTTCTGAATAAGATATTCTTGGCAGACCTGACTAACTTCCATATGGGAGTACTATGTTCTGATTCATCTGATCATTTTCTGGTATTAGTAGTTATAAAGAATGCTTTTAATACCTGCGCCAAACTGCGGGCTAAAACTTGCCAATAACGACGTGTGAATGAAATTAAGTTAAAAAAATGTATCGTATGTTAGTAGATCTCAACCCTCCAATATCAGTAATCAACAAGACATGGAAGCAAGCCTCGGCTATACGCGATGTTAAATTCAACTAACGCCATAAGTACCGGACGTAATCAATGCTGTTCTATACCATCTCATACAATAACAATGATAAACAAACAACAGCAGTGGATTACTCAAATTATGTATATTAAAATTTAAAAACAACAAAGTACCAGTAAAACAACAGGAGCGGATCAGGCAAAACCCGAAGAGATCCATAAAAGATGGCAAAAGAATGCGGAACCAATGTGCAGGATGATTCTCAAAAATTTAGAAACACTTTCCTTTACATTGCTAGAAAAGTTAACATGAAAGTTCAAATGTTGGAAAGAATGAACAGAAGAAAAGTTTTGTAGAACGAGATTGAAACATCCACTGCAGGTGAAATCGTATTGGCTGAAGCACTTTTATTCGCACTTTGGCATTCGCAAACGCGTTATGATCGCGTCATTGGGAAGAAAGCTTCTGCAATTCCTCCTGCAGGAGGAATTGCACACCACGACATGATCTTCTGTTTTAGTTTGGGGTCACAATGGAAGTCTCTCTCGTTTCTGGGACACCAAGTTTCAAAATTAGTACAGGAATATACGTAAACGACATTCTGAAATTTTTGCTTGATTCTTCAAAACATCTTGCCAATGGTAAACTGTGTGCCTTCGAGCATGATGATGCAACTGCTCACCCCGCAAGTATCCCCGAGTCTAGTGCAGATGCAATTTGTCTTCAATTTTAGTGAGAGGAAATGTTGTCCGCTAAATCCCAATTTTAAGGAGTTCTCAATATGGTCAATACTCAAATCTCAAACATGTTTGGAAGTTCACCATTCTGTTGAAAATTTCAAGTCTTTATTTCTCCGCGAATGGGACGATATACCCCAGGAGTCGTTTTGTGCCGCAGCAAGTGCTGCCTATTTGAAGCTACGGCAAAATAGATGGTTAAATATTGTACGTAAATTTGGCAAGTATACACCTTAACACAAATCTAATATTTATTATTGTATTTATCATTGTTTGTGCTTAAAAGACAAAAGAATATTTATATCATCTCCAAGCACTCATTTGTCTTTTTTATCCTTATATCTCACCCTGTAGATTTTACCGTCAAAGTTTAGTACGCAACACAACTCTTCCGGGAACATAAAGCTTTGCAAGGTTATACTTGGGAGGTAGAGATATAAAATACGTTGGAGGAAAGAAAATGTACGTTTTGGAAACTTTACTATCACAAAAGAGACTCGTATAGAGGAAATTGTTGTTTCATGAACTAATGAATGTTGATTTTAAATCAAACATAATTGTAATCAGTTTCCGAGAATATCAAAATCTACCTTTCACTGCACCTTCCTAGCGTACAGTTGATCAAATTCAAGTCTGAATTAATCAAAGTAAAGTTCAATTTAATTAAACTGAATTTCAAATTAATCAAACTGAATTTCAAATTAATCAAGCACAGATTTACATTGTCCAAACTCAAGCACAGCTAATTCAAACTCAGATTAGCCAAAGTCCTGTTGTAATTAACTAAATACAAGTTCAAATGAATGAAATTCAAAATAAAATTAATCAAAGTTCATTTCAGAATTATAAAACTCAAGTTTAGATTAATCCAAATAAAATTCAACTTAATAAAACTCAATTTCAAATCAAGCGAAATCAAATTCAAATTAATCACACATGAAATCTAAAATTTCTGTTAAACACTCATATTTAAAATAAATAAATTTTACAATACAACACCACTGCCATATATATCATGTATATTCATTTGTATTATGTTTAAAAATAGTTTTGATATCATGACTACGAATGTGTAGAGAATGAAAATGTATGTCTGAAAATTATAATAAAAATTACAAACTGCTCAATCATTCCCTTCTATGAAAAAGGACCACAACGAATCTCTGATAAACTCACATGAAAGCAAGCACAAAAAAAATCCTCCGTAAGTAAAGTTAAGAGTTAAAAGAGGAAAATGCAAAAAGAATCGCGGCGAATAAGTCAGAGTGATTGAAGCAGTACTGAAAAATAAAGATTGGGAAGCTGTGACCAGAGCAAACCGTGTAAATTTGAAAACACCATATGGTTGGATGACAAGGTGCAATGAGGATCATAACTCGAAAAAACAAGGTGACTCGAGAAGTTCGAAAGCAACACAACTGCTGATGGAGGCAAGCCCTCTGCTTTCTTTGAAAGTGATCGCACAAAAATTTTGAGATACTTCACCGTTTGCTCTCCAGTAACAACAGTTCACAAGCATGTATATGTCAATTTGATTCAGTTAATAATATTAAATAGAAACCATGGGAAACGAATTCAAAAGATAATAAAACAAAAAGGGAGTAAAATGTCAGCTCAGTCATTCCTTTCATCGGACAAGGATAAATTGTAAATAACAATAGTGAAACCAACTGCAATCTCTTCATTTGGTAATCGTTTGGAAGTTCAGGAAAAGGTGTCTGTTGTTCTCCCTCAGTACCTATATCGAAAGGTAAAAATGTTCCTGCGATAGCTAATATACATAAGTCAAACTGCGCTAGTTTATTGAGAGAAAGAGAGAGAGAGAGGATCGTTTAGAAAAGATGATCGTTGTCACTGTATAAGATCTCCCCTGCACTATAGTAGCCCCATTGACTAACATAGTATGATACTAAACTTTTAAATGCCTAACACTGTGGTTGTTTACGATAGTTCCCAGTCTAACTTTTTCGCTGGAGCATGCATGTTTTACGCCGCCTAAGCGATTTAATTACTTGGGCGGCGAAAAACATGCATGCAGGCGGCGAAAAAGTTAGACTGGGTTGTTTCAAGTCTCCCTGGAGAGCGTGACACGGGAAAAAGAATTGAAGAGAATATGTCTACCGAGATTGATACCTTTCAGTGCTCCCTTGGAACCCATCAAATAATTTTGTAGCGAATTATAATGTGAAATCATGAAGCTGTTGATTAACAGTCTCCAAGATCTTCTTAGCATACCGCTGCCAGTCGCGATTTTGCAAACGGAATACCGGTTACTGCTCTTAGAAAGCCTGGCTGATGCATCTTGTTCAAAATTTCTCCTAAATTGTGCATGAGAGCGAGCTATCAAGTAAAAAATTCAGAATTTCTTAGCTCTAAACGAGTCGAACATGAGTTACTTATTCGAACTAACTCAGTTGCTTATTGGTGAAAGTGTTTTTTTTTTGCTCTAGGAAATGTAACGTACAGTACTTGTTTCTAAAAGCCAAACATTTTACGCGTATGCTACAAGTAGTAACACCAATATTGTTATGTTCATGTATGTCAAGATAAATGTTTCAATTCAATTATTAAAAGTGTATTATGTTCAATTCGAAGGTTCCACACCAACTTAAATTGCGTGTAAGGTAATGTAATAGAAATTGATGGAGATTTCAAAAGAATTAGAAGACGATATGAAACAAAACAAAAAAATTAGGATAAACCAACAACTTCTGAAGTGAGAATCACATTCATAAGTTGCAAATGTATTTTGACTGTGACTGTAGGCATCAATGAATATTTTTTGGTCGAAATTGAAAACTGAAAACGTCAAAAAGATTTTGTTTCTTATTTTTAAATATTTGTGTGGAAAAAGTTACACAGCAATAAAGAAATGAAAATTAAAAACACTTCACAATTTATACTGACATTGTCTTGTGCACTCTTTATTTTTGTTACTCAAATAACTTCATTTACTTGCAAGTAAAGTGAAATTAATCCACATTTGTAACCTTGAATGACGATAACATTTTTTTACAAGAAAATTACCGTAACTCGCTCGGAGTTCAGTAATTAAAACTGATTAAATTTCCATTTTTTTAAAATACTTTCGTGCGTCAGTACTATCAAAATTAATGTTTTTTAGATGCATCTACATATTCTAACCTAAACTTGAAAATACATTTTCATATTACTTTTCAGTATTGTAGGAGTGAATTATAAGTTCAAATGTTCATTTGAGTTGCTAAACATCGATACATTCATTCATAATATATGAAATTAACTCCAAAATAAATATAGAAGAAGATTGGGAGAAGATCTTCATTACGCTCTTGCATAAGAACGTAACTGACTGAATAAACCGAATATGTTTGCATAAAAACATTCCTAAACGATTGTTAGCATCGCACCATAAGGCTCCTGAGTTACCTCCGAGCTTCTCGAGCCCCTTACGTAGCTTTTTTGGTAGTTCTTCATTGCATCTTCTCATCCATCCGTGCGCTGCTCACAGATACTAACTGTTAAATTGCACTGGCCACTGCTTCCCACTCTTCATCTTTCACTGCTGCTTCGACCTCTGGGGCTTATTGTCAGCGATACTTTTTACATTTTCCACTTCCTTTCTCCTAACTTTACTGCGGACCGAGTTTTTGCTGCGCACTTGTCTGCGAGTCTGTTACTTATTTGTTGAGAGCAGTAGCGCGGCCAAGGGGGGCCAGGGGGGCCATGCCCCCCCCCCGAAATGTTGAGCTGGGGGCCAGTTTCAGTCGCCGTTCTAAATACAAGAATAAAAAGATTGCTGATAATGTCTAGCTAAAGAAATAATAGGGAATTTTGCAACATGCACTGAAGCACTGCACTGAATCACTGCACTATTGAATTTAGGCTAAAGATTGAATTTAGGCTAAAAAACTACTACTAAAGGCAACGCTTGGAATACAAATGAAAATACAAACCAGATTATTTGAGTTTTATACATGTACTGGCATAGGTAGGTAGAGAGATACATTGTCACTAAACTTTACTTTCGATATCCAAGGGTAAGTGCAGTAATGATTTTATGAGTTATTGCTACATTTATAGATCTTCGATGCTTGGCGTAGAAATGTGTCGTTCAGGGTTCCGAGTAAACGTCTAGAGACATCAGAGTTGTCTCATTTTTGGTGACTATAAATCGCCAAGATTATGATCGGTAAGGATTTTCATGCGACTCATCCGCAGATGGGTTGAACTAAGAAATATGCACAAACGTGGCGTTTGGAGAAATTAAAGTTTCTATTCGAGGGAAATGCATCCTTTTAATAAAGGAATTTCCTAGAATGAAGTTTTCATTATTTTAATGGATCGTAATAAATCCAAGCAAACAGGGCGGTATCACTGGCGTAGCAGTTGGTGAAGCTTGAAAGCACAACATATGTAAGTAACGAGGTTGTAGGTATCTGGGCAAACTGTGTTGCAACATATGTAAGTAACGAAGTTGGAGGTATGGAGCAAACTGTGTTGCAACATATGTAAGTAACGAGGTTGTAGGTATCTGGGCAAACTGTGTTGCAACATATGTAAGTAATGAAGTTGGAGGTATGGAGCAAACTGTGTTGCAACATATGTAAGTAACGAAGTTGGAGGTATGGAGCAAACTGTGTTGCAACATATGTAAGTAACGAGGTTGGAGGTATGGGGCAAACTGTGTTGGCACGAGTAACGCACTTCCTGCACTACCCACTTACGTTGTACTTGATAGTCATTAGAATCATTATTGAATGTATTTAATGATCGCTCCATTTCAAATTCGCGTCTAGAATTTGAATGGAGCTTACTCTTAACACCAGACATGAAATAAAATTTCAAGCTTGTTGAATACAACGGTCTTCCCACAGTCTTTGTTACTCAAACCTTCTCAGTGTTTTAAAAATCCCAAAGGAGTTGACCTCGAGGAATCTTTCGCGCCACCGTGGATCATTCACCACCGACGTTCTCCCTAGAGTATCATGTTCTACCCACTGCGCCACGGCGATGATGCCATGAACGGATCCATTCAATAAACACTTATCACAAAACTTCATTTATAATATTTATACGTGTGTTCCGTAGTATCAATGCACAGAACAATATCTACACACAGACATACTCCTAACACTCTCAAACATACGCAGACGACACTTTCATTTTTCAAGACGACCTAGACGAAGTTGAGGATCAACGTACTTCTGAAATCAGCCTTCGCTTTAGTTTCGCAGATCTAGAGTCCAGGCTAACGGAAAACGTAGAGTGTATGTGCCCAATGGAAAATAGCGCAGCCGTGTTGCGCGCTATAGAATTTTACTCTGTACATTACTATTATTTATGACTGCATGGCCAACTTCGAATCAAATAGCAATATTCTTTCAATTGAATTGATGACCTATGTTTTACGATCAATTAAATTTTGATGTGCAAATCATTTCCGATAAGTGGAATGCAATAAACAAAAAGTAACCCCAAAAAGTGCTAAAGCTGACAGTTTATTCACGCAGTTGCAGCTGCTTTAGTAAACATTGCAAAATTCACGCAAAAAAATATGGAAATGACTTTTTTGTCGCAGTTCCTCCTTGGGTTGTAAGAAGTGTTAACTCTGGAGCGGACACTGCCGTGATGCAGTGTGACGACAGGTGATGCTCTCTGACGATGCATGATGCACTGTAATGTTGTAGTGTAACGGCTCATGATGCAGCTCTATAATATATGCACTTGTGCACTAAACCATTGGCATAAAGCGCAGTTACTATTCACCGATTACTTGCATAGCTGCCATTGGTTAGTGTTCTATGAGAAATTAACGCGATAAAATGAGTATGACCAGGATAAAAAATAGACTCTCAGCTCGGTTGGATGCTACCAGGATGAAGTGGCTTTTAATCTTAAGCTAGACCGATAGATCGAGTGCGTCCTGTATGAGAGTGACAGAAACTTTCGCTGGGTCTTGATCTTGCATGCTCGCCAGTGAAATGTTGTCGCTTGTGTGCGTCATCTGGTGCTGGTGTGTAAGCGTCTTAAGTGTGCAAGGCTTGTTGTTTGTGCTGGATTATGTGGTTGTTTGTGCTGGATTATGAATTGTTTTCTAGCATTTTGACAATTTTGCTGTAAATGCTGGCGTAATTTTAACCGTTGTAAGCCACCGTTTAGTTGCAGCCACACGTACGACAATAAAGAATAATGTGCTCATCACTCATCTCGAAATATAAAGCTCGGTAAGATACTACTAAGATTTATATATATGTCCGAGTTTTAGAAGATATACCCACCCCATTAACTCCTTTCTCAACCGCTAATATTAATTTGAGAAAGCGGCGGCCTCCAGTGATTTATCTACGCAGTTGTTCATATTGGGAGTCTGCATACGTGAGCTGTGCCACTAGCGTTGCGTGTTTTGTAGAGGGTGCCGGATCTTCGACAGCCATCAGCTCCTTGCCGGAAAGTGCACACTTCCTTTTGAATGAAATGATTTCAACGTTTTAGCCCTGTCCATCATAGCACCAAGGATTGTTTTTTATTCTATAATACACTACAAATATCATTTAAGCGGTATACCTGTAGTCGCTTACCCACAGAGCGTTGTTCATCGCTCTGATTCAATTTTAGCATTCCTTTTGCACAAATTTGATTTTACGTTAATACATTTCTCAACGATGTGCTGGGAATTTTGATTATGCAAATTAAAGGGCATGGATGAACGATTAAAGAAATGTACTAAGAAAGAACGGGTCGAGTAATCCCCCACGCATCTGTCAAGTACTAAGTCTGATGGAAATTTTAAAATTTTTGTCTTGCAGAATGAACGAAAATAAAGGTGAGCTATATTTAAAAAATTCTTAAATGAGCTCATAAAACAAAAGAAAATCTAAACGACATGATACCAAAATAATCAGGGGTCGTCAAGTCAGCTCACAGTAGGGTAAATTACATATGGATTCTACATTTTTAAAGTCTAACGTTTTCGTATTTAAGATGATTTTTCAAAAAAATCTTCCTTATCATTCTAATGTTTTCCGTGCATTTAAAAGAATTATAAAATCGCATTTTATTTTAATTTTTAGGGGAAACTCCGTCCTTTACAAAAAGTATTTTTGGAACTTTTCTCCGTTGGTCTTTACTCCATTTTATATCACTAACAATGATTTGAAACTACTACAATGTTTTGGGCACAGTAGGACTGCAATAGTTTTGAAACCAGAGAAGAGCAAGGATGTAGTCGCAGTAGATAGGAATAGAAACATTATTGGCATGTATGATATCATTTCTGATGCTTCAAAGTTTCAAGACATCACAGAACCTACTCAGAAATTTACTTGAAGAATTATTGAAGATCGAATCGTTGGCTTCCATCGTAAATTAAAAGAGCCTAATTTCTTGACAGGACATTTGCCAAATCTGTATGTTTCTGGATCTGGTTACTTGAAGTACCCCGTCCCAAATACACAAGCCTCCGTTGAATCTAAATCATCAATTGAAACCTATATTTCCTTCCTCCAGAACCCCAAGGCTTTCCTCGACGAAAGTTCTATGATATATTTTAAATTTTTCGATGATTGATGAATTTACTCGTGCTATTGAAAACTGAAACGTTCTCACGAACGACCTTGTTTCATTCTTAAAGTCGAAAATTGTTTTATAGTTTTGTTAACATGTAATTTCTTTTGCAATGTTCCCCATGAAGAAACCATCGAAAGGTATTTAAGTCTCATACTAAAAATGCAAGTTCTTTTTCATGGGCCTCGCTTCAAATCTTATCAAAAACATTTAAAGTCTTCACTGGTGCTTTTTTATCACTAACAGAACTCCTGGTATGAAGGTCTGAGTGGGGAGTTACGTTAATTAACTGATATTGAAAATGTTACGATGTCAACATCAGTTAATAATATTAACGATATTACGATTTCAAGATCAGTTAATAATATTTTCTGATATTATTGACTGATATTACGTTAACTTTAAGGCGATCTAAAACCACTTTTGTAGATAGTGTAATTACTAAAAACTGTGATAAATTCGATTTTTTTGTTTCTTTCACGATATAATGCTTTGACCTTCAGCACTTTTCTCAACAGTTACATCTTGCATTCAGAATTTGAGTGAAGCCTAACTCGCCGCAGCTTACAGGATTTGTACGAATTACTCTTAATTTCAGGATGGATTCATATTTCCGAAAAAACTTAGTTCCTTTCATTCGTTCTCGAAAAACATGCTGTAAAATTGTAATATCAAAAAGTTGGTTCCTCTGCACCGTTTTTATCATCAATATGGTAGCGCACTATCCAAGCGCATTCATTTCCTTACTTTGTACCTTACATGGGAAAATACTTCTACTGATTTTTTCTCTTTTCTCTTTGTCATTTGACTTTTATCAGGACGACGAAAGATTTCCATCGAATTCTTCATACTGTAGATTCGTCCTCTGTTTAATTATCACTCTCCCTCTCTCTCTCTCTCTCTCTCTCTCTCTCTGGCTTAAATCATTCACCTTTTATGATCATTTTTTTTAAAATCCAATGTTTACCATCAAAGCTCTGTTTGCCTTGCTTTATTTTAGATTAGATTGGATAAATTAGTTTAGGCCTTCCTGACCACAACAAATGTGTTCCAAAGAGAGGAACGAGGAAGGCACCATTTAGCATGAAGTTTAGTTTTTATCCCCATGAGTACACAGGAGTTCCTCACCTCTAGGAGTACGAAGGCCAAAAAATGCAATGGTTGTATATCCCTGAGTTGTAGTTGTATATCGGTTGTATACAACTAATAACTAAAATACATATACAGTAAGTTGTATATAATAGTTGCATATCGGACCTTTCTATATCATCCCCCAAAGTTTTACAAAAAGAAAAGTGTGAAGCGCAAGCCGACAAGAGAGAAATCGTCATCGTTGCCTGCTACACAAAGACGCCACAACACAGCGTTACACCGCCAAAGGGAACCGCATCCCAGTGCTGTGTGTGCGGCACCTGTAGAAAACATTGACACCTCTGTATCAACTTTTCCCTGAGCCCGTGGCAGCAACAATCCGAGAAAAATGACACGGAGAGCGCTCGCAATTTTGAGCGCATTCATAGTTTTATGTTCTTTACTTCCGCTGTATTTGTAATTTTAAAACGTATTCATGCTTCAATCATTATTAATACATTTATCCTTTAAGTATAAAAGTAAAGATGTTAAATTTCAGCATTGCCAGGGCAGGCCCTGAGGGTAATTTTCAATGTTCAAAAGCGTTCTCTAGTTCCATTGTAGAATAGATTGACCTTTACACTATCTCTCGTTGCGACATATATCTAGATTCTCCTCTCGTGTTTTCTTAAAATAATGAAAATGAATTCATCAACGAATAGTGCAAAAGAAATTGATCGCACTTCAGAGTTTGCTGGCAGAAGTCCAACTTCTTACGAGTACGCCAAGCTTTGGAAAATACGCTAAGCTTTGCTGTACCTTTTGACTCTCAGGCCGATGTGTTAGGCTTAATGATATCTGATGGCATCTTCTCTTTCATGAAGTGTGATGAATGCAAGAAAGATCAATATTTAGATTTCTAGGCCTGCATAGAACGCATGAAGCATTACAAAGAAGGCGTTTTCTCCTATTCCCAGTCTAACTTTTGCGCCAGAGAAGTCAAACTTTGTCGCAGAACTTCATCAATCTTTTTATCACCATGAAAGCATTAGTCGATAGGGGGCTACGGCTGTGCGCGTGGACCTTCAGTCGTACGAACGGAGATTAAATTAATAAATCATGATGAAGCTTGACAGCATTTCGCCTCCTGCAGCAGCGCAGTACTTATTGTGCCGCCTCATTTGAAGTCTCCACAAAAACTTAACGCATGAAACTACGCAGTAATTCCGGTGGCATTCATCAATAATATTCTCAATTGTATTTGCACATGTTTGAGGAGACTGACGGCATTGAAAAAATGAGCATAGATTTCAATAGTAATGTAAATTTTATTGGATATTATCGTCAGCATCAGAACAATAACGACCTGATGCTGTCTTTCGATGCACCAAACTGCCCTCAGAAACAAGCTGCCTTCGCACCAGGTCAATGACGACTATTGGCATTCCAAGGCCCCATTGCAGTTCAGCACCGCGTTTTGGACTATTGAACTAAGAAGTGCTTAGTTCCATAAGTATCGTAGTTTGTTCATTTTAACTGTATCATGTTTAGCAAAACGTAGGTTGCCTTAAAGTTAGTCAACTCGACTGAAAGTACTGTCGTATGAAGAGTTCTAAGACAGCGAGAAATACAGTATAACATGAAATTTTTGGGATGCGCATGTCAAACTGATTGAGCCTTGTCGATAAATTGCGCAGTTCAGTTGAAAATTTGTTTTTTTATGGTGTTTTATTCTTGTAACACTTAGTGAAATCAAACTTATTAGAGCTTCAACTAATTATCCACATTGTAAATACAATCATGGGTATTTAAAGAAAATACTGTGGGTCACTTTAAAAGCGAGAAAGCACCTTCTCATCTTATTTTGGGCTAATCTGTGTCCAGATCATGTTTGTACTAACAATGCCTCATACGTGAATTCGTTTTCCTCATTCGCTCGACCACTTTCCGTGAGCATTTTACACAGTAAACACACCGGAAAGCTCCTCTCAAGGGGATGCAACTATTGTATTTGTGGGAATTAGTGCTCCCAGGAGAAATGTGTGAGGTCCCAAGCTAACGGTTATGTAGGCCTTCCTCTTGTTAAAATAAAATAGGTTGTGTGTTGTTTTGTCACAGACCATTTTTTTCAATTCACTGCTGTCCCGTTTTTGTGCACCTACTACTTTCTTGTTCAACTTTCATCTTGTTTTTAAACTTCTTTCTCAGCGCACTGTTGCTATGCTCCTTGATCATAGAATCCGCGTTTCCTTAACTCCATACTAAATGGTGCCTTCCTTCCTCCTTCCCCTCGTTTGAACGCCTTTGTTGCAGTCAGGAAGGCTTAAACAAACATCTAATTTAATATGATCTAATCCATCACCGGAAAGCTCTCTCTATATATGTTGTTGCAATCGAAAGTTCTGCGGATATATCTTTTTCATCGAAGACTTGTTAGCACCTCAACGCATGCGCTCTAAAACCGGACTTTCGTCTTCCATGAGAAAAGTTTCACTCGCTTTCAACGTCACTCAGACCATATGTAAGCTGGTCACTTGCCCTAATACCCGTGACTTGACGCTTTTGAGAATTAGCTCTCTGTAAGCCAATAGCTTTTAGCTGGAGGCTTTATCGGAGAAGTCTTCCATAAAAATGATGTCATTATTAGTTTTTCGAAGTAACTTACTGAGAATCGTGTAGACGGAAACTGGACGTTATAAATGAAGATACAGAGGCTGGTGATGCGTCGCAAATGTATCTTCAGGCAACGTGTGCTGGTTGTTGATGTCTGCAAGTGAACGTTAGGAAAGAAAGATAATGACACTACGTATTAAGACATTATTTAACATGGGAGATACACACATTTCCGACTGTATTGCGGGTAGCGAATCTCACAAGATTTTGCTGTGGGAAATTTCTGCTCACCGAACACAAAGTCAGGCACACGAACATGTTGCCAACGAGCTTGCTTTTGCCTGGCTGATTCTCATCTCTAGGAGAGAGCTGTGAAAATTCATGCTTGAGTAAATTATTTTTGATTTTTATAATATGGAGACCTCGTACATTTCTCAACAGAAAACTATTCAATGAAATGTATATGAAATGAAACACAAGATCTTACGCTGACAATTTCAAAAAGGCGTATCATTTTTCGCTTCGTTTGAATTTTAAAATTCAATTCAAATGAGCTGGTAAGAGCGCTCAAAAACTTCAAAGCAGGTAACGTAAATCTGTATTTACATTTTCCATTTGACGGGAAATATAGTGTAATAAATGCGTGAGTTTCACACAGGCGATTTGTCCTATCACCGTCTCTCGACATGTAATGAATAAAACAATGATGCACGGAATAACACAATGCAAAATGTATTGTCAAGTCGAAAGAAAGGAGAAATAAAGCAAATTTAGTTTTGCAATATATCAAACTACAGCATTTTACAGAAGCAATCTAAAAAAAAAAGATGTATGCAGAAAAATGCTCGCATTGTAGATTTTATATACTCTCAAGAACTGTTCAAATGAGAAGATAATACCAAAATAAAATACAGCCTTAATTTATTATACCTCGTGTTGAAACGACAACCAGAATGAGCGATTGTGCGTGTAAAAATGACAAAGATCTTCTATAAAAATCTAAAGTACAGCTTTACTATGAGGAGCGTGAAAACTGATACTATAACCACGAGTCCAGCTGCAACCGTGGAGTATAGCACCGCGATAAATACCGGATAACTGTTAAAAACCTTACTAATTCATCAAAATTTTAGCTTAATTTAGTCAGTAATTCAGAATATCATGCCAATTATTTCAGTTAAATCTTGGAAGGGAAAAATTTGGATACGAAAATTTACATCATTCTATTTAGGTGGTCGCAACTCGCCGCGGGATTGTCGCCATGACCAACCCGTCACTAACATAGCAATGCGTTCAATGTCACGACCTTTAATGTAAAATATAAAGAAATACTCAAATGAAGGCCATCTCGCCTAATTTTCGGATTTGCTTTAGAGAACGTGTGCTATTTGGATCATTTAATCAACGGAGACAAGAGTACTTCTGCCGTTGACGAAGCTTTCATGTTAGCTCACAATCAACGCCGCCACAATCCTTTTCACTCGTTAAAAACAAATTTGCTGCTGGTCTTCCCTCTACTTTGCCAATTCAAAACCTTTCTCACATTATTTTAAAGGTTTTTCGTATTCTCATTTTTGCCTTGTCTCGATAAGGGATGAGTAGTCTTAAAAGTAAGCTGAAATATTAAATGACATCAGCTTTCGAATTCAACATTCTCTCGATTTAGGACCAAAGTTAATAAAGTTAGTAAAGCGTATAACGTAAAAAATTTGGTATATTTCAGGGTCCCAAAAACACACATCGAAACTCAAGTTAATACTATTCAAACGTGAGAAGTCACAACCTCTGGAAATACTTCAAAACTTGACATTGAAGAACTAGACCAAACCAAATAAAACAAAA
This sequence comes from Platorchestia sp. MABIK, assembly GCA_014220935.1. NCBI lineage: Eukaryota > Metazoa > Arthropoda > Malacostraca > Amphipoda > Talitridae > Platorchestia > Platorchestia sp. MABIK. The sequence continues at coordinate 127,601 of JACJUY010001565.1, forward strand.
TTCTTAGTCAAACTATAATTGCAAAACAAATTGGAATAAATACGATAGTCATGTTCAATTAACAATGAGGAAAGGCGTTTATGACTTTAAAATAAACACTAAATGAAAACAAATTGGCGAAAATTTATCGTTAAAAATCGCGAATTCTTTGATTTAAACGAAGTTCATCGACATCTTTTTATAATTCTGCTTGTGGGCACAACCCGTTCAAAAAAGCGGGTCATGTAACCACTCGACAGAAACAACAGCAATTGATTGATCCATTTTCCGTTATTCGGTTACAGCTTTTCATTCAACCTTTCCCTGAGAGCAGGGTTGAAATATTCGAATGCAGAGTTATTCTTATTGAATAATGTTGTTAGAGCATTACTGGAGATATATCGTAGCGTGAATAATATGCGTCCTTAAAATTTCACTGCAATGCATCCAATATTCCTGAAAATCTGATATTTCATCTCGGAATTAAGGTAAAAAATAAAATTAGTCCAAATGGCGTGAAACGTGACAGCTGATGACCGTCCACTGAAAAACATCCTTCATTTATTTCCATATTAAGGGCTAATACTGCGTGAGTACAGCAGTAAAAAAATCGTTCGAGACATTGAAGGCAGTCCAAACTCCGCCAAATGTAAATGCGCAACGTGCATTTGTTCGAACATTTTACAGCAGTTGCCAAAAAAGAAGCTTACAAATTTTTCATGAGTAATTTGAGGAGTGAATTTCGCATTGGTTGCAATAAGCCCATTCGGTTTCATTCCTCGTCATAAAATATTCAGCTGATGTCAAACAATTTTGGGGTGCCCTGTGCGTCTCAGTATAGATGCTACCCCCTTAAAAAAGGTGAAGTGCATAACTGCCTCCGAGCTTCATAAATCTCAACGTTTATGCAAAAAAATTCAATAACCTTCACTCGTTCATAATGAAAACAATCTTGGTCTTCTTATTATTTTCCAAAAAAGTATAAAATTCCGAACTATTTTGAACAATTTCAAAAATGAACTAAGGGAAATTTTAAAAACACTCACCCTTTGTAAGGGTCCAAAAAATTGCACCAGAAAACAGCCCAATATTTTGAGATTTCGCGTATCACACTTTGAAAATAATGCAAATAAATAATAAAATAATGCCGTAATGCATGCAAAATCGTACAACAGCCAGGTCCGTGACAACGTTTGGGAGCCGCGAGATTCACAGCGTTAGGCGGTACGCGCCGCGTGCGGGGGCGGCGACGTAGAAGGTTGGCTTACCGGCATATTTGTCAACGATGTGCTGCATGAGCTGGTCCACACACTCCGCTTCCACCTGCGTGAGATAGTGCAAAATATTCAAAATTTTCATTTGCTCTGCTTTGTCTGATCTGCCTGCGTGTATCAGACTAAAATACACAAAATTCTCAAAGTCTCCCTAAAATTTTCGAAGTCTTCTTCTAAAATACCCAATCTTGCGGGCCTGACAGCTGACACTACACCTACCGTAAAGATAAAGGAGGCCAACACGACAACTAGTAGCTGTCTTGGTGATCCTAAATTTATAATAACCTGCAGAGAATTGGAATAACTTTACCCACATATTATGGCCGTTAACAGATACTGTATTATTATTTTATTCCTATTCCTAATTCATTATTCTTAATTCATAAACATAATCTGCAGGTAATTAAAACACGCTGTCCTTAGTTCATCACAGTTCACGAAACAAGACACTGCACTGTCCAGTTTATCATAGTTCACAAATATGTATAATGCAGCGTGATGTAGGGGCAGGAAAATATCTAAACAACTTTTGCTCCATATCAAACCATATGGAGGAAAAGATCAAACTGAGACAGAAGTGCAGGTAACAGACCAGGGTGACAGTGCACCCTCCGAAGCCTCCCCCCGTCATGCGGGACCCCTTCACGCCCTCCACCTCCAGCGCCGCCGTCACCAGCGCGTCCAGCTCCGCACACGACACCTCGTAGTCATCCCTGCACGGGCAGTTGTTATCGTGAGCGGTATAACCTGACTAATTGTCATCATGGGCCTGACACCTCATACTCATTCGTACCCGATCAGTTGTTGTCATGAGCGTGACACCTGGTCAATTGTTATCATGGGCGTGACACCTCATAGTCATCCCTGCCCAGGCAGTTGTTGTCATGAGCGTGACATCTCAGAATCGTCCTTGTACGTCCAGTTTTCACGAGCATATCAAGTCTCTGCCTGGCCAACTCTGACTGCTCACCTTGCGTTAAAAGTCTACCTCATAATTAACTCTTGCCGTAGGACGTCAATGCCACAGATATTCAAATTAGTAACCATATTATACTATTGTTTATACATAGTTAAATTTTCGTAATTTTCGTAATTGTACGTAGTTTAGAAATGTGAAATCTGGTAGTTTAATCAACGTGTTATATTATTTTACCCCCCACTGTGTGCACTGGTGAATAACGACAGCGAAAAATAAATGCAATGGATGACAATCATTGTCAATCCCGAAAGTAAAAGAAATGTGAAATTCAAAATACATCTACAGGGAAGAGGTGTAAAAAAAATAACGCATATACTATTAAAAACGGCGGAACCATCCGTTGATGCTGCGTTGAGATAAAAGCGAAGTGCAAAAGAGACAACCATAACACGAAGCAACACATGAACATGGTGACAAATTGACGTCAAGATGCTCGTACACTTGCTCATCAGCAGCTCTCCGCATGGTGAAACACTGACGTACCATTTGTCAACTCAATTGGACGAGGAAGATTATCGTACACGGTTAACAAAACGAAAGGGTCGACGCGAGTAAGCAAACAAGTTAAAAGCAATCTAAAAATTGAAAAATCTCGAAACAGAGAGACGGAATAAAATAAATTTTCAAAATTTATGAATTAATATTCTACAACACGTACGATCATGCGTGAAACCAAAATAATTAAATTTGAAAAAAATAACAGATGTCAACATGAGTTACACAATAGGTTTACTTCTGTAAATTTTGTAACAATAAATCTTCCTCTTGTTAAGTCTGCTAGAAGCGCCTGCACAAAACATGAACTATGACTAATCCACCATCAATCCAAAAACTGTACGCAAACCACAAAGTCACTCTTAGCAAACATAAACTGAGGACATGAAGACCTTCAATATTTAAATCATGATTTCTTGGCAGTTAACTTTGAATTTAGCAGGCTTCCAGTTTAACTTTGACTCAACAGCTTCGCGTTTATATTATTTGCATTTTACTGATACGTTGAAAAATGTTCAGTGCCCGCAGAGATAAGCACAACATATACCAAGACAAGACCACCAAAAAGTGTGCAAGTCCCGTGAGGGGACAGGTGGTGTCAACAAAAAGACGAACATTTGAGCAAGTGCTACCACCTGAGGGAGTAATTGGTCGGGGTGTCAACAAAAAGACGAATATTTGAGCAAGTGCCACCACCTGAGGGAGTTGTGGGAGGCCGTCATGAGCTTGCCGAAGGCGTCGAAGTCCTTGGCTTTGAGCGCCTGCACCGCCTCCTGCGTGCGCGAGATCTCCCCCACCACGTGACGGGCCCGCCGCCCCACCACCGCCGACAGCGCCGAGGCGTGACCTGGGGGCGGCATGCACACCACAGGGGCTCAGGGGCTTGAACTCGACCTTGAACTTGAAAGTGAGGGCCAACAGTGTCAGGGCCTTTGTAACGGCCTTGTGGCCTCATTTAGTGTCTTTAATGGCCTCATCGGCATCATGGGATCCCACACACCGTTGTCTGAAGCTCAGGTCGCAACTTCAGCATCTAACACTAGGAGACGAAGAAGCTCAGGTCCGAAGTTCAAATCAGAAATCAAAAATATCTTAACTGAACTTAAAACATCATAGATAAAGAGTGAAAACTATTCAGTCATCCTACGTAAAGAGTTGTAAACAAAAGTTTTAAAACAACGAGTAAAAATTAAACACATTATTACTTCATGACGACTTTTACAACTTTGATTTCACTACTGTCTGCAATGAGAGGTAAAATGTACAGAAAAAAAACATTTTTCAAAATGTGAGTGAGTTTAAAGTTGAGATCAAGCTATCTAATACGGCCACTGAGAGTAGCTTTTGTTTTAGAACAACTCTTGATTGTCCCATTTTACGATTGTCTAGAAATAACAACTAACATTTCTCATCGAAATTTGAGCTCATAAAACAAAAAAGTCTCTCCAAATCCTACGTTGCTTGCTTTGCTCCGTTTTTTCCATCACAGGGATAGCCACTCACTCTCGTAAATATTTGGCGCAAATGCAGGATATGAACTCGGGATCTTTTCGTCAACGCCTGCGCGTCTCGGAGATGTATGATACTCTTCTTTCCTAATAATATTCTGCTCTCCCTGCTCCTATACAAGCACCACGATACAAATAGTTAACTAACATGAGTGTAGCTTCCTCTACGCACATCCTTTTCTAAGTGTACATGAGACGCGTGTGCATTAGATAGCGTTGTCTCACGGCAGCCAATAAGCTCATCGCATGAACTACAGAATTTATGATTTCATGACATCTCTGGCAACGAAGTTCAGCGTCAGTGACGACACGGAAAATTTCCAGATCCTACCTTAACGCTCAATTCTAGATGATATACGGTTCAAATTTATTTCGATCCACGTATCTAACGGCTCACTGTGTCAAAGAATATTAAAGACCACGAAACTTTACCAGTTTTCCTGAAGCTCTTTAGTGAATACTCTTCATCGCTTCAAACGTACCAAAACCAAATTTGCCGCAAAATAAGTACCTGTGTTCATTTCCTACTTGAATTACAACGTCCGTCCCAGTCGTCTCTGCAACAACACCAACACCTCCGAAAGCCACGATAAAGAAATGGTGCGCGTTACACCCTGATTTGTACCATCACTCTCGTCACCTTAGATAGATGACTTGAAATGCCTCATAACAGGCATTTGCGCCTATTAACAAACAAAGTAGCCTCACTCTGAATATCTTGCAGGTTGGCTTCCCTGAGGCTGGTCTTGCCCAAAGCGGCGGCGGCAGCGAAGCAGTCCGCGCGTCTGGCTGGGTACTCTGACCCCGACAGCTCGTGCCTGACGTTGCTGTTGCAGACCACCACGCGCAGCGATGGCTCCGAGAAGGGCACGAGCTCGCACGACAGGTCACTGATGGCATGAAACCAATCTCTTTGTGTTAAGGCATTTTAAAAACCAATGCTGGTTCTTGTATCATCTTTATTCATTGGAAATAAACTGCTTTTCTTTCTTCCTAATGATAACTCAAAATTTACCAGTAAATAAAATACATTGTTCGAATTTCTAGAGGTTTAAAGAGCATAACACCATAGCTGATTTTTTCAATGAAAACTCCTCAGCGGCCATAGCAACGTCACTCATAATTATCGTTAACAAATTGACCTTAATTAGATCGCCATTGCATTTATTAGAACCATTTCTGAACAACCATGGACAACGAGTACAAGTCCCCGGACAAAAAACTACGTGGACAAAAACTAGTCCCCGATTTTTTTTCGAGCTCCTATTATTTACTGCGATCGTCAGTCGGTGTTCAAAGCTGTAACCACACTTTAAGTCATATCCAGACACTGAAGAAGCGTCAGTCTTCATCCAGAGCAGCAAGATATTAACTTGTTTCCTAGTTGCTCTGCAATGATGGGACGAAAGCAAGACGTCTCGGAATGGCAAAAAAATGGATATTGCATTAGGTCGGGCTAATTGAGGGACATCCAATGAAGGAAGAAGCGTATTGGAAATTTGGTTATTTCCCTTTCATACGTAAATAATTTAGGAATTAACAAGGATGTTTTCCAATTATGATAACAATCAAATGCTAAATAAAATGAAAATTTTTCTTCAATTTCAATTATAAGAGCAGTCAGTTGATGCATCATTTAGTCCGAGCCCAATGCTCTTTCTGTCGAGACACTTACATACTACATAACAATCAGAAATTCTAGCATGAACCGCCTCGTCCGTGCTCACTTCTACCTTATCAAATATGAAAGCTATCAACCAATAACAGAACAATACAGAGTAAAACCAATAACAGAACAATTCCGTAGGTTTTGACTAGCATAAGAAAGTCATACCGGCAATCTATTATAAGTATGTTGCCGGCCTCCGCCAGGAACATAACAATTACAGAACATAACAATGACATGAATATACCAACAACAGAACAATTCCAACGATTTTGACTATCATAAGAAAGTCATACCGGCAATCGATTAGAAGTATGTTGCCGGCCTCCGCCATGACAGAGACGAACTGGTCCATGATGCCGCACGGCATGAGAGCAAACTGGTGCTCCGCCTTCTGGCACGCCAGGGCTTTAGCACGCTGGCTGATGAATCAAAATAGGCAGCAAATGAGAAGTTCAATGAGCGATGGACTTCACTTACATATTTCATATAGTACGGAAAAAACCTTTAGTACTGGAATAGACCTGGACTTTAACGGGACAGTATTTAATCAAATGAGGTTTCTTGGCTTGTCAATGGCATACCAATGCGAGAAATTGTAATGAAACAATACGATTCTTATTCAAACCCTTTTGGAACTGAAGCACAAAATTTTGCGGATTTTAACAACGAGACCATTAAATCGTGAGAAGCGTAAAATGAAGGAAACTATGTTCGGTGATTCAATTTTTATATACTGCATACGTTCAAAATGCCAATACCTCTTCGCTATACGATAAAATCAAATTCTTGTCTCAATTTGACAATGATGTTTTTCTGTGCAACTCATAATTTTTAAATTTCCCTTCGTGGTTGAGCCTATTCTCTAAATTTAGCCAATCTTTTTCGTACGGCATTAAAAATGGCAATCCCCTTTTGTGCACCAATCCTACTAGAGGAAGTTCCCGTGCAAGCAACACAGGAATGGGAAGCATTGGGTTATGAATACATCAGCTTATGGAAAGCATTGATTTTTGAACACTTCAGAATTCATTCGGCTGACCTTTCTGCAGGAGATTTGAGGAGCTCCTCTAGGAAGGTGTAAGTGGACACCTCTAGGGCGGCGCTGCTGGAGAGCCCGCCTCCCATGGGCACTGAGCTCACAATCACGGCCTGGAAGCCGGGCACTGGTGCTGGAAAACGAGCCATGCGTTACACCAAATGCTGTACAGTTGTAAAAAGAACCCTCTGATCTCTTCATAATGTCACCGGAGTACAAGTTCAGTAAGTGCACACAGTGTTCCAACGTATACTTTATTTGTGTTATAAACGAGGTTTTCTCCGACACACATACAACTTGAATGAAATTTCACTTTTCCCCTTTGATGAAAAAATGGTTCACGATTCGTGTTATAAGTTTTGCTCGTCAGCAGGGGTTAAAACGGAAAATGTGGACTAAGCTACTACAGACATTCTCAGTTACGTCGCTGTGACAGACTATGCTTGACTGACTCTCAATTTTACTTAGCACACGAACAGAATTAACAAACAGAAAACAACAAATGGTTACGTTTAACTTTTTTTGGAGCACTAAGAGCTATGCATACAACATTTTCTACAACTGCCGAGACTTCTAGAACCGCGAACAATGAAATTTGCAAGAAGCGAGTTCACTTATTCAAAGACCTATAAGTTTGATCTGTTGCTTTTATTGCGTGCTCGTCGTAGCCGAGTGATTAAAGAAGCCGCCCTTCCGTGAAGGTGTCGAGAGTTCGAGTCCCGGCGCTGTGCGGCGACTTCCTCGTTGGGTATAAAGGAAAAACTCAAAGCATTATTCCCCTCTCTACCCAGATGTCTGAAATGGGTACCGGTTTGACCGGAGGTAACCGTCATGGCGTCCTGGTGTCCTGGTGTTAGTTATAAAGCAATTAAAAAAACAATGTACAAGGTGATATGTATCAGGCTTGATTGAATTAAAGCATCCTTTATTGCGGTCCTATTTGTATATAAACAATAGTCAAGCCCTGAATTCAGCTTGAAAGTAATGACAGATCTTGTTAACTTCAGTAAAACTGTTCCATCTCACCACTAGCATGTCGCGTACAAAACGACGTCTTTTATCTACCCAACCTAGCCGGCACCTAAGTTCCCGCCAGGCACCAGATCATACAGAGGATTGGGGTGGGCAATTCTCTTGACCACACCACCCCTAACTTCTGGCCTGCTGACTCCAGTAATTCCGATTACTTGGTCCACATCGTGCCGCCCTCAGGTGAAATTAAAACCAAAAAATACTTTCAAAGAAGACAAACAAACCAATCCTGCAAAGCCCAAGTAAAATTGAGAAACACTCGAGAACCATTTAATTCGAACATGTAATTCAATTCTAACACAGTGTACATAGTGTTAGTAAATATTACTTTTAAGGTAAAAAGAAACAAAAAAACCTGTTTTATGCATACGATTATGCAAACACATTATACGATTCTTACTGCGCAACATATTTCATTCAAAAGATTATCAAGACGAACAATTGGTTTTTCTACGGACATGAACTTATATAATAATTCATAAATATTTTAATGCATGAAAAATAATTTGGCCTATAAAACTTTGCAATGAAACGAACAGTGCATTATTGATGCAGAGTATCATATTCATATCAACACCATGCATTTCATGAAATTATAAGCGAAGATTAAAAATGTGCGCACACTTGAACTCCATTTCCCTGTAAAGGAAGAAATCCTAGGTATAGAGCATCTCAGCTACGATTCCTATGTGAATAACTGTACAAACTTTGAAAGTTGGCTGATGCTCCAATAATTAGAAACGACCTAAACCATGAAATTCGGCTACGACTGCCATGTTCATTAGCAACTACACAAACCATGGAAATTGGCTACGACTTCCATGCTCATTAGCAACTGCACAAACCATGGAAGTTGGCTACGACTTCCATGCTCATTAGCAACTGCACAAACCATGGAAGTTGGCCACGACTCCCTTGACGTAATTGGCCCAGGTAGGAGAATCGCTGCGAGTTAGAGGCGCAGTTGGCGTTGGGGCGTCGAACTCCACAAGCAGAGGCTGGTCTGCCCCCTGAGCGGCGGTGAGCACCCTGCACTTGCCACCTCCGTCGGGTGATAGTCCCCCCACCACAACAGTGTACAGTGGCAGCGCCTGGTCAAATCGAAATTTTAACCCTGAATGAGAATGCATGCAAACCGCTTTGCCTACACGAGTGATTATCCCATTGGACTGTGCTAGCGCGTGATGATACAAAGCACAGGTGGTAAACCTTTGTACTCTAATACAAATCTTTGTACTCTGCGCGACCCTCGTGCTTTGTTAAAGCAAATAATGTGCTGTACTCCATGCTCCCCGAGTTGCCTAATAAACTTTGAGATTTACTAAGCTTTTATGCACACATGCATACGATGTGTGCAATCACATTCGAATGATGCTAGATTTTATTTGATAATATGCGTTCATAAATTTATTTTTCGTTTAGCTTAGTATCAGTGAATTAACAATCTTTTTTTCCGTTTTAGTGCTTAAGATTTCTAAGTAAGAAAATACTGTTTCAAATTTTCACTGTTGATACAATGATTAAGAATTTGTGAATCACGGATAATTAGCTCTGAAAGCAGTCATAGAGTTAAAAAAGTTTTACGTGGAGCCACCTTTCGGAAGCCGTACCATTTGCTAACTTGTGAACCCAGGACAGACCATTGCGATGGCGAATTGCACGACACAATAATCGTGCGTACTAAATAGCATAAGACAGCTTTTAATTTATATCGTGTCTATGACAATATTAAATAACGACTCAGTTAAATCCTTTTGATACTGTACGCCATACAAGTGAGATGACATGACATGTAAAAATAATCGTATGATTCGAGCACTTGATGATGATGCTGAGCGAGTGGTCAGCGATATCTAACATGAAGATAAGTGACATGCTGCTCTGATAAGACGAGCCAACAAGGCAATCATAACATAAAACATGCCCGCGAAGTCGAGCAGAAAACGAGATGAAGCCATATCTCGGATGTGTAAGACGATTAGCACATAGCAAACCCGATGCATTTTTAGATGAAACACTTTGCCTTTGGCATCAATCATCCTTTGTTGCTCAAATCTTTAACGTTATTTGCACAAACTATGCAAAATACATGAATTTATGGTAAAAATAACTTAAACACATAAATAAATAACATTAAACAAACATATAAGTAGATTTAAATTTGAATTATTGATCCTATGATCATAATACGATGTGTGAGATGAGAATGAGTTCCTAATCTCGGATTGCGCCTATTTGTATTAATGTATTCATATTTTAAGGTATAGAGACGTACGACGCTCACTGTGATAGTAACAAATCTCTTTCTAAAGTAGTGAGCCAGCAAATTAATTTAATTTGCTAAGATATTTAGTTATACCTGATTACCAAATTAATACCGAGTGGTAGCACAGCGTTTCTTGAACGTAATCGTCGTAATTTTCAATTTTCTTGCAATAAACTGAAATGGTTCAATCTTTTACTCTGAACTGAAGACTATAATGTTTAGAGTACTTGAAAGAAAAAAAAGCATATTTTAGGTAGAGCAAAAATAAACTAGTTTCTAGTTTCTTGATTATCACAGCGGATACATGGTTGTAGTCAAAATACATAAACCGTTTTTGGTTTCTCATCTCCTCGTCATTCCCTGTAATAACACATAAAAAATTATACATGACATAAAATGGAAAAACTTATTAATTCCATAAGTCAGTAACAAGGCTGTTCGATGCAAATTCAATATCATTTGGGCTCAAGAAACAATGTATGATATAACCACAAGTACAAAGAATTTAAAACACAAATTTTTAGTAATTTGATATTAGTGTTTAATTTAATTCCTTGAAGTATTCAAATTATACCAACGACAGAGAGGAGAAAAAATTGTGAACATAAATGTTCGCTAAGAAAAATAAAATCATCTTTAAGTGTCCACCTCTGGTTAGTTCACTGAGAAATGATTAAATTCTCATTGCCCTATCAATGGGCCGGGAGGAAAGTTGATCGAGGCAGTGCATTAAAATTTTAATTTCAACGCTTACAAAATTATTTTGAGATTCTGATGTAGAAAATGTGGTGGTTATCTGGAATGTTGGCAAGTTCAGAGTAAATTTGCTTTTCTACTAGGTTTAACCTTTTCTCACATAATAATGTGATCCTTCAAGTCGTTTGGGGATTATCTGCAAGCATAATACTTGATTGAAATTTTAAATTATTGTTAAAACAACACGCAAGCCGCAGAAATTTATCAAATCAATCAGACAAAAAACAAGACACCGTATTCGTTCGCATGTGATCGAGAAATGGACAATTAAAATAATGCAAGCGAAAAAATCAACCACAATACGAAACAAATGACTTTATAGTACAAATACAGCTTCAAAATATAGAAATTTAAAACATTCCCTAATTAGATGGAAAACATAAAAAACAATAAGACATCGGACGATAAAAATTGTCAAAAATTAGAGCATTGTTTCGAGCTAAAAACCTCTTACCAAAAGACTCTTGAAAAATAAATGCAACAGACAGATCCTAATTGTAGAAATTGTCTCTCAGAAAATTTTGAAAATATAATGCAATTATGAAATAAAATTTATCCTTAAAACAGGATAAACGAAAAATACGACGTACAATACCGTAGTTCAATCTTTTTTTTTGGATATTAGAAAAAAGTTATATTAGAGTAAATATATTTATAACATACTGAAGAATGGCTCAATTTTGTTTATCGCAAGGAAAATATTTCATTTAATTGAAAAATAACACCAACAATTTCATTAATTATAGTCATTCGAGACCGAACTAAAATAAATGTTTTTCAGATGTGTGTTAATCGACCCTGGCGACGCTTACAAACTATTTAAATAATTTTATCTACAACCATAAATGCATAGTAAGACCGGCGCGCCAAATTTCGACCACTTGCGCGAACACGAACTTGAACACAATCTTTCTCCCTAAAAACAGGGTAAAAAAGG
>JACJUY010001566.1:0-14983 GCA_014220935.1 Platorchestia sp. MABIK
CTGGACACCCAGGTTGCGTTTGAATACCGAGTAACCTCTGGACACCCAGGTTGCGTTTGAATACCGAGTAACCTCTGGATACCCGGGTTACGTTTGCATACCGAGTAACCTCTGGACACCCAGGTTGCGTTTGAATACCGAGTAACCTCTGGATACCCGGGTTACCTTAGGTTTTAAGCGGAATGATGCCATTTGGATGAATGGCTCATTAAAATGTATCGACAGTGTTACTTTACGCGTGAGTAGCAAACTTGTTGCAGGCGAATGTTCTTACAACTTATTAAAGGAAACCGCTGTTTTTCATTGTTTTGCTGCTCATGTTAAATAAACGAGGTCAGCCAATGCTGGCCAATTTCTGGCACTTGTAGTCTGCCCTCACACTAATGGATGGCAATTTCAGTAAATGAAAGACTTCTCAACACCTCACCTACAACCTCAAGTAGAAGAAATTTATTAGAAGAATATTGCCACAAGAAGAAGAAATTTAGAAGAACAATATAACTTCATGAAGAAGAAATTCACATGCAAACTCATTGAAGTAGAAAAAATTTACATGCTCATTTATTGAAATACTGAAATTTTTCTACGCTTATTTTCATCGGAATTTATTCCACTTGCCCGGACTCATGATTAACGTCTAAAAATTCTCCAGATAGAATGAATCAATTGCATTGTTACTGGGGGTCTCTCAGAATTTTGAAATTCTACAAGATTGATATTTCTGGTCACGAAGATTTTGGAATGCCTTAAACGCAGAGGGGATTTAGACTTCCTATTTGGGACTAGAGAGGGGGAAACTCGGCCAGTAACTACCCTCACACTCCCAGCCAATCAGCGCCCTGCTTCTTCTGTCAGCTGTCGTGAGGGAGAGAGATTTTAAATTTTACCTCGGCATTCAGTGAATGTTCAGCAACATCACTTCATATCGGTAAAGTATCGCAGGTACATTATTTTCTCCTTAAAATGTTCACTGCGTTTCTGAAGATGTTAACGTTTGGTTTCGTTAGGTTGTGAGTGGCAGAATTGGGAAATTGACTTTACTGCTCGAATACGTTTTATCCATCCCAATAAATGTGAATTGCAACTTCTACGATAACAGTTCACCTCGTTTCACAAGTTAAAAAAAGATTACGAAATAGATGAAATGCCATTCATTCATACCGGTACGTGAATGAGTAATTTAGCGAGTGGTAAACATGTGGCCCAATATGCGGAGAACGAGTAAACTTTCATTAGAACTATTCAGTCACATTCAACCTTCATTGGAGTTGGAACTTGAACTCCTGGCATTGAATTGGAACTTGCCAGAATTATCTCAACTGTGGCATCTCCTGAAACAAAATAAAATATCAAAATATCTCTTGAAACGAAATAAAATATCAAAATATCTCTTGAAACCAAATAAAATATCAAAATATCTCTTGAAACGAAATAAAATATCAAAATATCTCTTGAAACCAAATAAAATATCAAAATATCTCTTAAAACATAATAAAATATCAAAATATCTCTTGAAAAAAAATGAAATATCAAAACATTTCTTAAAACAAAATAAAATATCAAAATATCTCTTGAAACAAAATAAGCAAAATATTGCAGAACACGTCCGAATATTCATAAGAACATTTGAAAGTACAAAAACGCACGCTAATTTTCATGAACCTTCAAAAAGTTCCAATAGCGCGCGAGGAAATATGGAAACTCCTGTACAAATGAAATGTTGCATATAAACTTGCACAGTAGTTTTCACAGTATAATAAAAACTAATACACAATAATCAGTATATGAGAACATGCGCAGGGTAGACACATCTGCTTGCCAAAAACCCAGCAAACTTATCCTCCGGAGAGTCGTTCCCGGCTCAAATATGCGCAATAAATTTCTTGAATAAAATCGTGGAAGCACTTCCGTTATGTCGGACGGCGGACTAGCGAAGTTCTCGTCTTCGTTTCATGGCCTCGGCGGTCACCGCATGATGCATCTAGGTGTGTCATGTCATGGAATGTCATGACACATAAGGGTGTGTCATGTCATACCTGTAACGTCTGACATGACATGTCATAGCCCATATGGGTATGTCATGTCATAGCTGCAACGCCTGAGTCATATCATGACATGACAAATATGGGTGTGTCATGTCATAGCTGCAACGCTTTTCATATATGTAGGTGTCATATCATAGCTGATGCGTCATTCATATGGGTGTCAAGTGATAACTGCAGCGTTGCCTGTCCTCGGCCAGACTTTCACCCTCAGTCCTAATGTGTGACTGTAGACTTTCACCCTCAGTCCTAATGTGTGACTTGCAGACTTTCACCCTCAGTCCTAATATGTGGCTGTAGACTTTCACCCTGAGTCCTAATGTGTGGCTGTAGACTTTCACCCTGAGTCCTAATGTGTGGCTGTAGACTTTCACCCTGAGTCCTAATGTGTGGCTGTAGACTTTCACCCTCATTCCTAATGTGTGGCTGTAGACTTTCACCCTCATTCCTAATGTGTGGCTGTAGACTTTCACCCTCATTCCTAATGTGTGGCTGTAGACTTTCACCCTCATTCCTAATGTGTGACCTGTATCTCAAGTTCCCATTTGAAATAACCCCCACAAGAACGGGTCGTTAATACTGGAACTTTCAGAAGGCATTGAATGATAACACTCCACCTCTGGAGATCGGCCCTAAGTCTCTAGCTTATAGACATTTTCCGTCCTATTTCAGTCCCCAAGTTTATATATATACGACTGACGTTCTCTTACAATAAGACCGAAGTTTGTCAATGATACGTCGGACGGATGGAACTCGTGGATAAAATGATACCAAGAGGCGCAGGAAGCTAGGGTACTTCTGAGAACAAGTTTATGGGTCATAATCAACCCTCGGGAAATTTAGCAGTCCATGAGAGTCGCGTCTTGACGATGACGGGGTCGTAAGTTCTGGGTTTTATCAACCGACCCTGTTTTAATCGACCACACAAAAAATTGCCATTCAGTTCTACAAAACTGCGAAGCTGCGCGGCCTGCTTTTGTATCCAGTGTGGGCTGGTTTTGCCTTTCGTGGGTTGGTTTTGCTGGAGCCTGTGCTTAACTTTCTTCTCCCACCGTACTTCTTATTGTGTATTTTTCAACACAGTTCAAGGAAAGACCGAAATGAGAGCTCCCGAATGCCGAAGGCGAGCGGGAGCTAATGTTATGCCCAGAGATACCGCGTCAGTGTCAATGGGTAGCCAAAACTATGGCATATATAATTACAACATCTTGGCAACAATTTATGAGAGCGCGTCAGTGTCAATGGGTCGTAACTGGACACTCTGTGTTGCTTGCAGATATGTGGTATATGCATCTGGATACTCTGTGTTGCTTGTAGATATGTGGTATATGCATCTGGATACTCTGTGTTGCTTGTAGATATGTGGTAAATGCATCTGGATACTCTGTGTTGCTTGCAGATTTGTGAAATCTGCAGCTGGACACTCTGTGTTGCTTGCAGATATATGATATATGCATCTGGACACTCTGTGTTGCCTGCAGATATTTGGTATCTGGACACTCTGTGTTGCCTGCAGATATATATATGGCAAATGCATCTGGACACTCTGTGTTACCTGCAGATATATGGCAAATGCATCTGGACACTCTGTGTTGCCTGTAGATGCCAGGTAGATGCAGCTGGACACTCTGTGTTGCCTGCAGATATAAGGCAAATGCATCTGGACACCCTGTGTTGCCTGTAGATGCCAGGTAGATGCAGCTGGACACTGTGTTGCCTGCAGATATATGGCAAATGCAACTGGACACCCTGTGTTGCCTGTAGATGCCAAGTAGATGCAGCTGGACACTCTGTGTTGCCTGTAGATGTCTGTAAGATTCAGCTGGCCCTCTACGTGACGTTTTGATATTTGTGTGATTTGACTCGTAATTTAGCCGTCGCTGACCAGTCATGCATGTCAATCCGCACTGTCTTCTCCCTATGGACATCCGTGGAAACGGGCGTGTCTCGTGGTGCCGAGATTTGAGCGTGTGTGTGTGTATACATATACACACAGTTTAGATATATATACACAATTTATGTATATAATTTATAAATATAAGTACAATATGTATACGTAATTTACGTATTTAAAATGTATATACAATTCATTTAATTACATATATCTCAAAATAGGAGACAATTCAGGTTCGGAAAGTAAAAAAAGTAAAGCTGTAGCAGTTTCATTAATTCCGAGCCTAATTTTCCTGATTGTGTAAATCCTGATAAGGAAAACTAATAAGGAAATCGGAAATGCATGTTTTGACGGGCGTGTGTTTATATATTGTTGTGCACGTTGTGCATCAGAGTATGTTGGTATGACCAGACGTGCTCTCCAAACTAGAGTTGCGGAGCACAAGGGGTTCAGTGTCTGAACTGGAGTCCAATTAACATGTCCATCCAATCCAGCACTCAGGAACCATGTGAAGTATTACCCGATTCTTGTCAGCCGGCAGTGCTTAGATGGGCATCGATAAGTTTAGATCTTTAAATTATAGAATCAAGCCGTCCCTTAACAATCAACTAAGTTCATCTCTCCTAACATTGCTGGGTCAAATTAGGTCGAAAGTTCGAGTTTTTCTTCTATGACTTCTTTTCAAAAACTCTTAATTAAATTTTCTTTAAAATTTAAGTTAGTAAGTTTTGTATTTCTCTAAGCTTTTCTTCCCTGTTGAGAAGTAGCCAGAAACAATCTTTTTTACCATGATGACTTTCACTCATTCATCCGTACGATTTCTTTGTATCATGATTGATTCCGCCTAATTAGTTGAACACCTAGCAGCGTGGTAACTTATATATATCTCATTTCTGTTTTTAAAATATGAAATTTAAACAGAAGTCGATGCGTGATCCTCCCTACAGATCTGGAAACTCGGAACTGAAACTGAACAACTCCGCCTGAAATGGCGCAAGAACATAAAAAACGAAACCGGAACTCGAAACTCCATCAAAGGAGCACAAAAAAGGAGCTTTACTAATATTCAGAGGCAATATGGCGCCAGTAGTGTAACTTATGAGGATCACGTAACTATGTGTGTGTGCAGGTCACTTAGCGGGGTCTCTATATCGATGTCGCCATTGGATTCCACGAGAAGGATTT
This sequence comes from Platorchestia sp. MABIK, assembly GCA_014220935.1. Lineage (NCBI taxonomy): Eukaryota > Metazoa > Arthropoda > Malacostraca > Amphipoda > Talitridae > Platorchestia > Platorchestia sp. MABIK. Next base: position 5,122 of record JACJUY010001566.1, read on the forward strand.
TGTAATTATTAGAAATTATTGATACAGGTGCGCCACTTTGTCTTGAGTGCGTATGGATATCTAATCATTAGGATGCATTAATGTATAAATGCTTCACCACGAGCAAGCCCCGAAGTACAAAGTACAAAATGTTCAACATAAGTCACGAGCCAAAAACTTTCTCACAGTAGATCACAAATTTGTTAATGTGACAGCATGATAAAATTAATCCTCCTTAATTTTGCCGCACTGATCAATTGCTAAGGAAAATTTTACTTCCTTCAATTTGTTTAAAGTACATGATCGAACTCATTTATACCGTAATAATGTACGGTGTTGGTGAAGATAAATAACTCTCTGTTGAAAAAACCTGACATTAATCTTGACTCTCTGTTGGAAACATTATTACTTGATGTGAAGACCACTTTGGATGACAGCATTTTCAATGCTCGTCGTATGTGCTATGTATACATATAAATTAAAACATTGATGCGAGTACGTGACATGGTGTATCTTCCATGCTGCATATTCTGTGTTTCATGTTAATGTTGTGTAAGATAAGTAACGCACGTGCGATTAGAGCGAAGACATGGAAACGAAAAAAAATGATTGCATGTTCTTAGAAAAGTAGCGCGCTGCACTCGTGTTACCTGTGGTTTTAGCAATACGAACCTTAAATAGGCAATGCTGCACAGTGACATTCTCCATTATTAAGCCGGAATACCTAACATGCAATACTTGGATTCAAAATTTGCAGAAGAGAACCGGAGACAAGCTAAGAATGTTCTCAAGATTTCACCGTTTCAAGAAGTAAATGATGTCACGCTACAAGGATATTAGCACACAATAAGTACTTCACTACGTGCAACCATTACACTCACGAAAAGTGCAACCATTGCAGTCACGAAAAGTGCAACCATTGCAGTCACGAAAAGTGTAACCATTGCAGTCACGAAAAGTGCAACCATTGCAGTCACGAAAAGTGCAACCATTGCAGTCACGAAAAGTGCAACCATTGCAGTCACGAAAGGTGCAACCATTGCAGTCACGAAAAGTGCAACCATTGCAGTCACGGAAAGTGCAACCATTGCAGTCACGAAAAGTGCAACCATTGCAGTCACGAAAGGTACAATCATTGCAACCATCGCAGTCGACTGTGTCACGAAACAAACGATGAACGTTGGCCTTCATTGTGGGATTTGTAGAAAATACGGTAGACAGACTTTGAGTTTTGTTAAGAAGAGAGAGATGCGCCTAAATTGGCGAGCGTGGAAGCATGTGGCGTCACGACCATGTCGCACAATGGGACCAGGAACCGTTAGTAGAACAAAGCCGCCGACTTCTTGCCCAGATTGAGATCCGCATTCACTTCTTAAAGACCGGATGGAAACGAGACTGTGCCAAACTTTGCAGTGATTTCATTTGTCACTTCCATGTGCTGTTTTGGTGTTACTGCGTGTCTTTGTAATCTTGGGTGGTACTGTTACTACCTCGGTGTTCGACTGCGCTACACTGCGTTGGTACTCGCCGTTTTGTGTCGTTACTAGATTCTTTTGGTACCACACTCGGTGTTTTGTCTGGTGTGGAGTATCCAAACTTTGTCCATGTACTGCAGGCTAGAATATTGGTAAGCGTTCTTTGTAAAAGTCAATTGCGTAACAGCTGTAATAGTCGGTCATATTCGGGGCATTACAACAATGAACTGAAAAAGCAAGTTTTTAAGAGTGTACAAGAGGATCTGTATTGAAATCAGACATCTACTTCGCTATTAGAGCTCATGCCAAAATTTGCACGCGCAAGATCCGACGATACGGATCTAAATTATGTAAAATACAATGGAACACACAATATCGCAGAAGCGTCTCCGTCGGTGATGTTCTTGTCCTTCAAGATTTGACTTGTACGCTCAGAATATCGAGTGCAGATCGCAACTTCAACACCGAGTATATGCCGAGTGTACCTGCGTGTCCGACCATATGTCTCAGTCGGCGGTGTTCTTGTTCTTCAAGATTTGGCAGCGAGCTTCGCACGGATTTGTTTGCGTCCGTACCTGACGCGGCAGCGGTGTCTTGGAAGAGACCATATTAGCTGCATTCTTCTTTAGGAATGCCCGCGTGTGTTTGTGGGCCTCTGGGTATTTAAAGTCCAAAAATACCCTGCGCAATGCCAAATTTAGAGGAAAAGTCGAAAAGTCATGCGGAAATTTTAACGGTTGCACCCGGTGGTTTTCAGAAATTAATGCTTCGTTTAAAGGCAGGATCGTTATGGCTGCGGGAAATTTAGATTTAAAGGACCGAGCGTCTTGCCTTTGCGTGATTTAAATTTGAAAGCCGTGCAGAGCCCCACAGAAATTCCAATGCTGAATTTATGACATAGAAGAATAGAAGGTAAAGTTTGCATGAAAATGGGAGAAGTAAATTCTCTCATAGACTAGGAAATTTTTTTGCGGGATTTTTCAAAGTCATCTAATATACCTTTATGTTTCAATAGAATCGAACACTTGATGTTTTGGTTTGGTGTTCAGAAATTGTCTACGCAGAATTATAGCTGTTTCAGGTGCTCTAAGTCAGTAATCATCAGTAAGTGTTGAATTGCACAATACTCCAACTTAAATCCTGTTGAATCCTATATTTTTTCAGCAGAATTTCGCACACAATGAAATCTGTGCAACTTGAAATGGTACCCATAAAAAAAAAACGAGTAACGAAATTTGTCCTTTGCATTTTAGTTTGGGAGCATGAAATTTTGCAACTTACTGTCTCTCGCTTGCATTACGTCGCTTGTACATGCCTATTAATTATTTCTCGGTCATGCATCTCACGAAATTATTTTTCACATATAAATTTTTTTTGACGTTGTTCAGAAAAACTCGCCATGTAGCTGGGCCATGTGGCGTGATGCGTACTCTAGCAAATCCTAAAGCTGACGTTCCAATTGCACCTTCAACATGTTTATATTGGTAGTGGTAGTAGTAGTAACATGGATTTGCTAGCGCTTTAGTTATTCAAACTATAACGCATCGAAGGTAACACAATTTAATCAGTATCAGGTTTTCTCGATTTACCGCGTAAGATGAACATCAAACCTATTTGAATCATCAAATATCATATAATCATGATTATAATTACAACTCAAGACTTTAATTGTCTCCCTATTATATTAATGTTTGTGTCTCCCCATGTTTATATTAATTCAAAGATAAATACAAGGATTCCCTTTAAAATGTACTACTCCTTCAACTGACGATCACTCATGCATTTATGGCTTTTATTTCAGATTCAATTTAGTTTTTTGATGATGTTTAATTTTATCTTATTTAATGTTGTTCTTTTTGGTTTAATTCATCAGACTTGTGTCTGCGTCAATAAACACCTAGGTGAAAATGAGATACATAAGTACTGGGCAGACAATGAGTACATTTATTGGGACACCCTGTAGTTATCTGCCTAATATCTACTACGAAAATGAAAAAAATGTTCTTCAAATAAATTGATTATATCTACGTTTTATTAACTTCCTTTCCTGCTTTCTGTTCTCGTTATTATTATTGTTCTTATTATGATTGTTGCATTTTCTTCTGTAAAATGAACTTTAGATCAATTTTTAGTTTTAAATTTATTTGTAAATGAATTTTCCTTCTAAAATCTGAAACAAAAATTTTTTGTCATGAATTCGACTTCGTTTAACCTTAGAACAACATTTTTGTTCCATCTTACAAAACCAAATTTCAGTGATTTCAATGGTAACGCACAAACGAACGTACGAACAAGACCGCTTCCGTCCTAAGAGTCGTTTTTTGACGTATAAATGAATTTAATTATTTTGAAGTGTAAAAGAATTGATATTTAGTTATTTTTATTTTGACGTTTAAATTGCTCAACAATGTATATCTAATAACCACATTCGATTTCATGCAGACAACACTTAGAAGGTCTAGAAGCTTTATTTTCTGTGTACAATTACACCCAATAAAACCCAGTCTCATTCAATGAGCTTGAATTTCTTAAACAATTTTTTTTGAACAATGGCTATCCGCTTCACATATGCGGCAACTGATAGAAACCAAATGTAATTCTGCTACGATGCAGCCGACAGTAGAGAAAAAGAAACTTCACATGTCGATGCCGTTCTTTGGTTTTCAGTCCTAGAAGCTGAAGAAGGAACTACGCTCTCTTACAATGAAATATTTTATGTGTGTTGACCTGCATATTATATAAGTGAACAATTATAGAATCGGTACTCTGTTCTCATTCAAGGATAAGCTGCCTATGTCTATGCTCTCCTCTATTGTGTATAAATATTGTTGCCCACTGTGTGGGTCTGTGTACGTTGGTTCAACCACGCGCGCACTAAGATGTAGAGTATTTGAGCATATTGGTAGGAGTTTCAGAACCGGTTATTCACTAAGCAAGCCAGCTCACTCAGCTATACGAATTCATTCAAATCATTGTAATTCTCCAGTTCTGCAGCAAGACTTTTCCATCTTAAGTTCTGCTAACTCAGTCACTGATTTACGTATTATCGAATCCCTCTGCATTAGCCGCTTAAAACCCGATCTGAACGATATGCAAACGTCCCACACCTTAAAAATAGCTTCAGTTGAACATTTTAACGTTTTATTTTTTGTGTAGTTTTTTTTTCAATTCATAAATGTATATTTTTCCGTGTATTTTTTCAGACATCCGCTGATGATGACTTTAGGGGTCGAAACGTTCGTTTTTTAACATAAATGTCATATGAATCAATAGTCTTTGCTATTTCCTTCATTTCCAATCTCAGCTTGATAACAATAATTAATTCTTTTACAATTACGTGGAAACGATTTCAGCATAATTTCTGCTTATTCTTCGTGCTATTTGATAACAATGCTTAATTCGTGTAAAATGACGCACAATCTCTACAATGACGCACAATCGATGCACCATCCGAGACGAGCGACCTTCCGGTCACCACCGCTGCGAGTTTCCTCAGCTTCCAGCTTTGCGTCGTGAATATAAATTTCCTTGGCTGTATTTTAGCTCCACCGCGTGGCGACACTCGGTCGCTCTCATGCATTTATTCAGAGCATGGCTCATTCTAATGAGTTTTTAGCTCAGTGTTTTAGTGATAACGACTACAGCGCATTAACGAAACGCATTAGCTACGTGCATGTGGTTGCCGCGGCTCGTTAATTACGGGTCGATTATGACCCTAATTCGCCCAGCTGTTTTATTATGCTGCTCTTTTTAGTAGGGCAATGCATTCGTTCCGATTGTACATGTGTGCGTGTGTGTGCGTGTGCTGCTTTCACGCGTCCATCTCGCCTTGCTTCACTTTCAAACGAAACGTTCTGCTTCATTAAGTTTTTAGAGATTTTGTGGCTTAGTTTTTTTTTACACTTTCTCGCTTTTTTTTTACGTGCGTGAGACGCAAAATTTTTAAATTTTCTTGACAAGTTATTACACAAGCAATCATATTAATGACCGTCATATAATCTTGGGTGTTTTTTTCACCTCTGAAGAAAAATATACTTTGTAATCTGTAGCCTCGTTATTAAAGGTAGCCTCACTGGTAGCTAACCAGTGTAGCCTCGTTACACTGGTTAGCAGATATTCTGCATAAAACTTTCGTCCATGTTCAGCAAAACGACGGGAGTTTAAAAATTCCGATAAAGTGCGTCAATCATGTTTTTATACAGTGTAAAATAACTCTGCTCCTTAGATCGTTAAAATGTCGGCTAAATGTATCAGTGGCACATAATTTCCTTCAATTAAAATTCCCGCAAGAAATAAGACGCATTTCAAAGTAAGGTATGTTGAACATTAACTTTGAAATCGTAGCATTTTACGCAAATTCGAAAAAAAAATGATGAGTAGCCGTAATGATATGAAACATTTTAGTCTGTCCCCTTCAAATTCTTGAACTACAGCCAGTAAAAAGTACTGAACTACAGCTAGTGAAAAGTACTGAACTACAGCTAGTGAAAAGTACTGAACTACAGCTAGTGAAAAGTACTGAACTACAGCTAGTGAAAAGTACTGAACTACAGCTAGTGAAAAGTACTGAACTACAGCTAGTGAAAAGCACTGAACTACAGCTAGTGAAAAGTACTGAACTACAGCTAGTGAAAAGTACTGAACTACAGCTAGTGAAAAGTACTGAACTACAGCAAGTAAAAAGTACTGAACTACAGCTAGTGAAAAGTACTGAACTACAGCCAGTAAAAAGTCCTGAACTACAGCCAGTAAAAAGTACTGAACTACAGCCAGTAAAAAGTACTGAACTACAGCCAGTAAAAAGTACTGAACTACAGCCAGTAAAAAGTACTGAACTACAGCCAGTAAAAAGTACTGAACTACAGCCAGTAAAAAGTTCTGAACTACAGCCAGTAAAAAGTTCTGAACTAAAGCCAGTAAAAAGTACTGAACTACAGCTCGTAAAAAGTACCCAGCGAACGTATCTGTGATACGCTCCCCGACATATTTGAACAGCGGATGTCGGAGGTTAGATGCATTTCTCTGGTACCGGTTCGTGAAGGACTAATGTAGGGAAATTTGCATAAGTAGTGTTACGTGTGTTATAGATACGCTCATCGTACATCATTCCTCGCTGTGTGACAATTATTCTTCTTCAATATAGTCATCAAACTAATCAAAGGATTTATGCGCTTTACCCAACTCTACATAGTGTACGCCACCCGTGAAAAATGATGGGATTTGATATTTTCTTCAGGTAAATTTTCCAGATGTGGTTGACAAACAAATATATTCATCCAAATAGTACATTGCAATTACTATTGAACAATAGTATATTCCTGAGTTTGGCATGGTACAGTTTGTGCACGAATACAGTCTATAGTACGCATGTTTTGGCTTTGAAGAAAAAAAGACACATTTTATTTTTTCAACGACAAAGGGTTCGATGAATGCATGTTTGGAACTTGTGGGGTTCAGTACCTCCAACAAAGTTAAGAACCACTGCAGTCTGCATGTACGCGGTGCAGTACCTCCAACAAGGCCAAGAACCACTGCCGCAGACCCACGCTCTAGCGGCCGTGTGAACGCCTCCAATGCATTTCAGTTTCACGCGAGCCTGTGTTCTCTGACCCACTTTTTGCGTGCGGTTTTGCGGGGTGCAGGCACCGGGGAACCCGCCGCGTCCCGCCACGGGGCTTGATTCGCCGTGATCCGCCTGCTGTGATCCGCCTGCTGTGATCCGCCTGCTGTGATCCGCCTGCTGTGATCCGCCTGCTGTGATCCGCCTGCTGTGATCCGCCGGCTGTGATCCGCCTGCTGTGATCCGCCGGCTGTGATCCGCCGGCTGTGATCTGCCTGCTGTGATCACATCAGCTGTAGTGATAATGTTGTGTGGCTGCTGAGCTAATTTTCAATATTTGAACAGCGGGTGTGACAATTTCGTTTTACCTCTGTACTAATTTTAAATTAAAAAGTTTAAAAATTTAAAGTAACTTCTGCTACTTTACTCATTTTTCAGAGTTACTTGTGCTGCCTCACTCATTTTTAAAAGTTACTTTTGCTGCTTTGCTCATTTTTAAAAGTTACTTTTGCTGCTTTACTCATTTTAAAAGTTACTTTTGCTGCTTTACTCATTTTTAAAAGTTACTTTTGCTGCTTTACTCATTTTTAAAAGTTACTTTTGCTGCTTTACTCATTTTAAAAGTTACTTTTGCTGCTTTACTCATTTTTAAAGTTGCTTTTGCTGCTTTACTCATTTTTAAAAGTTACTTTTGTTGTTTTACTCATTTTAAAAGTTACTTTTGCTGCTTAACTCATTTTTGAAAGTTTTTAAAATTTACTTCTGCTACTTTACTCATTTATGAAAGTTATTTTTGCTTTTTTACTTATTTTCATAAGGTACTTTTTCTGCTTACTCATTTTCAAAAGTTACTTGTGCTTCTTTTCTCAATTTTAAAAATTTCTTTTGCTACTTTACTCATTTTGGGAAGTTATTTTGAGCGCTATGCTTTCACCTATTCACACACGCCTTCATCAACACACACGCACACAGACGCTTCCATACATCAACACACACACAGCCCTCCACATCAACACACACACACCTCACGCGCTCCAGCCAGCACACAGGGCAGCACACATGCGCTCATATGTGCTGACTTCATTATGCCGAAGTGACGCACAGATTCTGTGTTTTAGCGCCTAGGAAGCGGGCGCACCGGACCGGACGTTGTGTCTCCCTCGCGTTGATGTAATTGTGGACTTGTGTCACGTGTGGTGCTTGTGTTGTGGGGGTTATGTTGTGTGTTGTGTTGTGGGTGTTGAGGTGTGGGTTGTGTTGTGTGATGGCTGATGTGCTGTTCGTGTTGTATCTATTGTGTGCCTTGTGTTGAGGTGTGGGTTGTGTGTGTGTTGAGGTGTGGGCTGTGTGTGTTGAGGTGTGGGCTGTGTGTTGTGTTGTGTGTGTTGAGGTGTTGGTTGTGTTGTGTGTTGTATCCTATTTAGGGCACATCACACAAAAAATGTCAATAATTATTGTTCCAAACACTAACAGTAACATCTGTTGAAATCGTCATAGCCGAGTGTCTATCGGACCTGACTCCGTGCGGGAAACGCGGGTTCGAGTCTCGGCGCTGGTGGCGATTTTCTGTTGGGTATAGGAGAAAAAATTGTGAGCACAATACCCCACTCTACCCAGGTGTCTGAAATGGGTACCGGTCTTTGACCGGGGGAAAGCGTCATGGCATCCTGGTGTTAATTATAAGGCATTTGAAAAACCAATGTAAAAGGTGATATGTATCATGCTTCAATTGGAAATAAAGCATCCGTAGATGCCGATGTTTGTTTGTGATGTTAATCATCATGAGATCTATGTCGTAGTATTGTCATTCCAAACTTTCTCGCACCATCGCAAATTTTCACGCACCATTGTTATTTTTGAGAACGTTTTCGCGTATCACTAAAAATTTTTTCACATCATCTAAAATTTTCACGCATTATTGCACGTTTCGCGGACCATTGGAAATTTTCGCGCACTATTAGAATTTTTTTCGCATCATCACAAAAATTTTCGAACGATTGCGGAAAAACCTATTTATTTTTTTTTAGAAAAACCCGTGTCGGGATAGTACGTGCACACTTGGGCTGTACGAGGCCGCCGCCGCAGGGCGTTGAGGTCTCCAAAGCAGGCAGTTTACAGGCGCACCTGCGCAGGTGTGATCCATCTCCCCTCACTCTCCCCTCACTCTCCCCTCACTCTCCCCTCACTCTCCCCTCACTCTCCCCTCACACTCCCCTCACTCTCCCGCACCTCCTCCCTCACTCTCTAGCTCTCTTGTTGCAGTTAAACGAGCTTTTTGAGTACAAAATTAAAAATTTTGATGTTTTTTCCAAACTAATTGCTCAAATAGCATCTTTCCTCCTTGTCATCTCTGCCGACCTCATAAATTTGAGGGATGAAATTAACGTGACGGATGCGCAGGTCATATCCCTCGCTGCAACACCATCTGAAAACTCGCACAATGGGACTACAGGGGCCAAAAAATTCCTAAACGTTTTGTATTTTTTCACAGTATGATGACGTTGGTAAAAACGGTAGGGTTTTAGTTTCTGTGAGGTTGGTAGCGTGCAAGGGACGTTGTAGCGAGGTTGTGGAGCGCGTTAGCTCCACCTCCTAAAGCGCACCTGTGGAGGTGGAGCTTGTGTGCCCCCCCTTCTACCTGGTGCCCCCCCCCCTCCCTCTCCACACCTGGCCTCCCCTCCCCCTCTTTGGCACGACGCAATTCGCGCATTCAAATCACAGTGGTTTTGTATTATGAATTAAATCTGGTTCACGCATTCACGCAATTAACGCAATTCACGCATTCAAGTTATTCACGCATTCAAGAAATTCAAGCATTCAAGAAATTCACGCATTCAAGAAATTCACG
>JACJUY010001566.1:35979-46004 GCA_014220935.1 Platorchestia sp. MABIK
GCTGAGCTATGCGTTCTATGGTGCATTGCTGAGCTATGCGTTCTATGGTGCATTGCTGAGCTATGCGTTCTATGGTGCATTGCTGAGCAATGCGTTCTATGGTGCATTGCTGAGCAATGCGTAATTTATTTCAGATTACAGTGCGTTCAGTGCTGTGAGGGACACGTATGCTTTTATTTTCGGGATTCGGGCTCTTAATTGATTGATCATTTGTGTGTTGTACTCGCAAAGTAAATTGCCGTTGTCCAGGGTATTTAGACTACACAGATGAGGCCTAATTGTGTGTCGGACGACATCGATGCATGAGTCACACGTTGGCGCAAATTCTACAGCACAAATATTCTGTGCCACCCACTGTCCTTGCGGTGCAAACACACAAAAAAACTTATTTTTGACCTTGCATTCAGTTGGGTGCCGGTACACAGCACAAATATTCTGCGCCACCCACTGTCCTTGCGTTGCTGAAAAACAAACTTATTTTTTACCTTGCATTCAGTTGGGTGCCGGCATCTGGGTGATTTACTGCGAAGCGTGTGTGCAGTTTTATCATGCTCTGAGCAATTACCGACTGGACCTTCTAACTCGTGTCCGAGCTTCATGAGGATGAGAAGTTTTCAACTGAATTTACAGTTTAGAAATAATTCACAGACTTGCTTATTCCCGACGCACAAGTGCTTTCTGAACACATCAATCAGCTCCAGCATCGTACATGTGTGCGGTCTGCCAGCTCCAATGTCGCCTGGTACTTTTGGCAGGGATCTACGCTGAGCTCACCTATTCAGATTGCTATTTTGTGAACTATTTCGTGAGGGGACTTCGGAGCTGGTTGTGAATCTTACAGTAATACTAGAGAAATGTTCGTAAAAAATAGGCGTGGAAATGTTCGTAAAAAATATTATGCCTGGTAGTAAATCTACCTCCTGTGTCACTGCGATACTGATGCAGGCGTTAAAGTCCTCGAAAGAATTCCGTATTTTTCATCATGACGGGACTTAGGAGCTGGTGGTGTATCTTTCAGCGATTCTGAAGCAGGCGGAGAAATGCTCGTCAAAAATATTCCGAATTTTTTTACGTATTTGAAGATCGTTTCTATTTGTTGGTTTTAACTACAACGACATATTTGAAAATCGTTTCAATCTGTCGGTTTTAACTACCAGAAAGTTTTGAAGTTCGTTTCTATCTGTCGGTTTTAATTAACAAAACGTATTTAAAGTTCGTTTCAATCTGTCGGTTTTAACTACTACAACGTATTTGAAGGTCGTTTCAACCTGTAGGTTTCAACTACCACACAATATTTTGGCATGAATGGAAATTTACTTTGCACTTTAAACATGCACTCGTATGATAGTGTTCGCCGACTGACGACAAATACAAGGGATTATTTTCCATTTTCAAATATGGCACCATTTTGCAGTACGGACGCCGCGTACTTTACCTTTTTGAGAAAAATCTCCCAGGGGGAAAATGTGACGGCCTAAACTGAAAGTTATGTTGGCCTTGTTTTTGTTGAAATAAATTTTTTAAACAAAATGTCAATACGCTCGTGATTCTCTATAAGATGATTTGTCTCATTCCTATTACCTTTAGATCTCATCGAAGCGCTCATTATTTTCTTATACATGCATAGCGGTCCGTACCGACAGTGCATGCCGTCGAAATTTCGCCTCCTTTCTTGACCCTTGTTCGACTAACTTTCTATTGGTGTAATATTGGTTGCGCGGAAACAGTGGTCATTTACTGAGTGGGACCACAAATATCACATTTCTCACTGTGATGGATTAAAGTAGAACTAATTGCCACGTGTTAAAACAGCAAATTAGTGAATTTACACAAACGCAACACAGGTGGAGACTCTAACATATACAGCTGCACTCACGTCAGGTTGTGGCTTGTGGGGTGGGACCAGGAAAACTTGTTATGTTTGAAATATTTATTCACTGAAAATATAATTGGCAATTAATATCTAAATTTGATATCTTATTTTTCGTAAATTTGACGGTCTTTATATTTTGCTATTTCAGATGAATCTAACATTTTTTTATCTTCTTCGACGATATTTGTTTGCGTTCATTTTGCTGTAAACGAAAAACACAATCACATTTTCATCTGCTCCTATCATTTTTCACAAGAAATTGTTAGAAATTACAAACTTCTTTAATTTTACCTTACAGAAAAGCACAAAAGGTGTGCGGAACAAAGTGTTTTACCTTACAGAAAAGCACAAAAGGTGTGCGGAACAAAGTGTTTGGGTCGCAGAGCTTTTGAAGAGAGTCTTCAGTCTTACCTATTGGTCTTGAGTACCTTGTTAATATAAAACTTGACTTTAAAATGAGGATTTTATCTTGTTAATGCGTTAGTGAGGGCCCCAGCTGAGAGTTAGGTACGCCTTCATTTAGTTGAAAGAAAATGTTTTTTGCTATGTCAAGGACCACCTTTTTCGGTTCACTGCTGTCCTGTTTTTCACCACCTACTGCTTTCCTCTTAAAATTTTTTCTTGTTTCATAAACTCCTTTCTCAACTCACTGTTTCTATCCACCTTCTGCATAGATTCCGCATTCCCTTATCTCCATACTAAATGGTGCCTTCTTACTTCCTCTCTTTGATGCGCTTTTTTTGTACCGGTTAGGGAGGCTTAAACTAACCTATAATCTAATCTTATTGCATTAGCATTCTTAAAACTACAGTATATAGTACTAGATCTTCTAATTTTCTAACTTTCCATATTTTCCTTTTAAGGCCGTTATTTGGTGCTTCTTGAAATGTGTCCATTCAGTTTCAAGGTTGGTACTGATCAAATTCTGATTGACTGATGCTTAGTATAAATTAAATAATTTGGAATAAGTATTTAATTTATTGATGAATGTGACTATTTCTGTTTAGAATACGCAGAAGTTCTGCTCGAGACTGCCCGCTTCAGCCCGGCTCTATTGCCATCGGCCTTACTCTAACCTGCCCACTCTGCGCTGACGATTTTTAAATTGTCCTAATGGTCCTGGAAAAACCTGCTAGTCTGATATGTGAAACATTGTGAAGCTGGTCTCTTAATCTGTGGTAAAATTTTTTGAAATTATTGAAGTCTTAATTACTTGGTCAGTTTCATCTTGCACTGCGTGCTTTATTTTGCAGTTCTGTTGGTCTACCGTCTTTGAAATCGAATTTTTACTGCCGAAGTGAAATGAGTCTTTTACTTTGTAAGTCCATTCTTCAACTTAAATCTAACCAAACCGGAAATTCAAATCAGATATTTTTTGGAGTTTAATTTGCATTTGAATGTTCAAGTTATTCCATAAAATAGTACTGATTTAGTTAATACAATGACACAATTAAAAACAAGAATATTTTAAGTCGCTTCATGAGTCACGCGATTACTATCACGATATCTTGAGCTCGGTTGCATAACTTTTTAGCGTACACGAAAATTGATAAATTTCACTGCTCATTGAGCTCAGAAATACCAAGTTAATATTTGGGAGAAAACTCAGAAATTGTATCGGTCTCCTGTCAGTAAACATAGCACATACGAAAGTTCTATAGCTGCTGCTTAGTGATGAGAATATAGCACATAATGAGAGGTTCCGAGCTGAGGGTTAGGCAGGCCTTCTTTTTGTTCAAATGAAAGATTTTTGTTTTGTTAAGGACCATCTTTTTTGGTTTACTGCTGTCCTGTTTTTCAGCCCCAACTACTTTCTCTTCGACTTTTATTTTGTTTCATAACCTTTCTTATCTAACTGTTTCTATGCCCACATGATCCCTTGCGGTAACACCCTTTGTGCATAGATTCCACATTTCGTTAACTCCATGCTAAATGGTTCCTTCATCCTTCCTCTCTTTGAACATCTTTGTTGTGGTAAAGAGAGGTTAAAACTAATTTATAATCAATCAATTGATCACATAGCACATAGCTTACACGTGCACACCGTGACGTCAGAATATAAAAGCACGGCTTTTCAACCCTTTAACTGCCCGAATTTTTACTCATATTCCACTATTATTATTACCACTAGTATTATTACCACTAGTATTATTACCACTAGTATTATTACCACTAGTATTATTACCACTAGTATTATTACCACTAGTATTATTACCACTAGTATTACTACCACTAGTATTATTACCACTAGTATTATTACCACTAGTATTATCACCACTAGTATTATCACCACTAGTATTATTACCACTAGTATTATCACCACTAGTATTATTACCACTAGTATTCTTACCACTAGTATTATTACCACTAGTATTATTACCACTAGTATTATTACCACTACTATAATTAGAACTAGTATTATTACCACTATTATTGGACTGACGCTGGCATCAGGTTATCACCAACATCAAAACGGGGACGGAACTGTCGTCCGGCAGAAAGCTTCAAAAATTACACTAGGGCACCAATTCGACAAGAAATACATTGTTTTTAGCATTTTTGAATGGAACGTTGGTCAGTTAAGGTTACGTAAGGAGCTTAAAATGTGATGGTCGAACACAGCAACACGCGCTCGAGTTCATTCAGCCTTGGGCTGAAAATTCTACTAGCTCTGAAAAACTGCGTGGGCTGACACAATGTTGCGCCGCACAAGTGTGTGTGTGTTTGTGTGTGTGTTTGTGTGTGTGTTTGTGTGTGTGTTTGTTTGTGTGTGTGTTTGTGTGTGCGTGTGTTAGCGGAACATGGAAGGTGCAGTTCTGCGTGGAATAACGTAGCAAAATTTGATGCATAGGCCTGGCCTGTGCATGCACTGTCATGTCCTTCTGCAACTGTGTAATTAACAGGTGTACTCGAAATGCTCTTTCGCATACGTCCAGTACTATACATTAAATTCAAATCGGTGGATGTCCTCTCCCGTGCAATGAATTGGTTGGTTGCTGTTCCACACACAAATATGCAGCAAGTAATTAGGCGATAAAAAAGTTTTCATTTCGCAGTACGTATTGTTGTTATCTAGACATGAAATTGAAAAAAAATATGTTCTTGGCCACAAAATATCCCTTAGCGAAAGATTTGAGAATTTAATAGGCTTAGAAATTATTGAATGCTTAACAATATAAGCTGCGAAAATATTTGGGCACTGCATTTATCAAGATTTTAGTTTGCATTTAATAAGTTACCTTTAAAACATTTGATGATGTTGGGCACGGTAAATATTGAAGCCTACGACTATCTAATTCTGAAACCCATTAGAAATAGTAATATTGAACTATGGGGCTATTGCATTCTGAACTTCGATCGTGCTTGATAAGCCGTTCTTTAACAAGTTCACCTCGGTTCCGCGGCTGCTACGGTCGGTTTAATTACGTTGGTAGAAGTAGAACTGAAAAGTTATTTTTACTGCTTGATCAAATTCTTATCTTGTCTAACACAGGGGAAAAATATAATTGAAAGCTAACATTTTAACTTGTACGCCACCTTCTAATTTAAATAAAAGTAGTAAAATCAGTCAAATGGCATACCCGTTATTACTGGTACGTGAATGAACAATTTACCAAGTGGTACACGCATGTACCAATGAGTAATGACTCCAGGATGGGTAAGGTCTAAGGTGACCTGTTGTAATTCGGCGTACCCATCGTGGGGTGACGAAAATTTTGGCGTTTTTCCGTAGACTTTTAGCGGAAATTGCTCAATGCATCGCTAGTATCGCTAGTGCTTCCGATTTGTTAGGCAGGATTTGAACTATTCACGTGTGACTCTTATGTCGTAACGGTGTAGTTCTTAGAGTAATACGCTATACCCTAACCAGTCAAAAGCAGTTCCAAAATCGAGAAACACGGAGAAAAAAAGGCTTTCTTTATCAATAATTGAATATACATATGGTAAATAATTAAAGACTCGTTGATGCTATGGAATGAAAACCAAATTGCTTAACATAGTTAAACATGTAGAAAATAATTACAACATATTGCCATATTGGCCTATAATTATAACAAGTTGAATATACAAATCGGAAATAATTGAAGACGGCCTGTTTCGTTGATGTTATGGAATAGAAACCATATTGCTTAACATAGTTAAACAATCATTGTATATTGCACTTGCTGCGAAGGGGGAAGTTGTGTAGTTGGTGACAAACAACACAAAAGTTGAGGTATTGATGCCCGCGAATACTGAGCAATAACAACATGCGTTCATGCTAAATTACTATGAGCAGAAATTGTCTTCTTCAGCTACACAAGAGCATTAGTCTGTTATGCTTATTTTGGCTAGTAGTTTAGGTTTAGTTAAGATTATATTATAAATTATATAATAATTGTAATTATTTTAATTATAACAATATTATTAAAGTTATAATACTATGTTATACCAATATTATTATAGTTAGAGTAATAATAATTATATTATTGATATTAATGAATTAATATTAATTATATTAATATTACCAACATTATAATAGTTATAATAACATTTTTATAATATTACAATATAATATATTATCTTGATAATATATATAATACAATAGTTTAGGTTAACTTGATAGCATTAAATTTTGTAATAATATTATTACATTTTTGTTTTATAATTAACCCAAACTATGAGTACGTATTATCGTATGCCTATTATGTACTCAGCTATACGCATGTCAATTTTTTAATGATGTGCACGACTGGGATTTGTGCGACAATAATTATAAACCTGGAGTGGCAAAATAGACGGACACATGCGTTTGTTCATTCAGTTGAGTGTACTTATTTTATGGTTCAGATTTGTAAGGTAATATACACGTTACAGTTCAAAAGGTATTTGACGAAACGAATAGTACATTATGATGAACATAATTAGAACACGTGAGATACATAATTTGAACTCCTGTGTGATACACACGCACACACAACACACACAACACACACACCACTCACACACACGCACATACGCGCACACATCGTTCACACAACAAGACACGCCTCCACAACAGACTGTACTTGAAATTTCTATCGCTATACATACATCATTCTAATACATGTCAGTGAGTTATCATCCCTTCCACTGCACAAGTCACGCACTACCCCCACTCACACATGCGTTCGTTCGTTGCTCAGAGCAGTTGGCCAAAAATTATGCATGCATTTGCTGATCTCCGCTTCGCTGCGGCTTCAAAAAACCGCACCGAATGCAAGGCAAAAAACTTGTCCTGAAGTGGGAGGCTCCTCCAGCTGACGAGCTGGTCAGCGCCTGACGCATGCTTCGTCAAGGGATTTTTGTGACGTTCCTTTGTATTTTGCGCAATGATCCGAAGTTAGAATTTTTTTTTAATTGAATTGTTTTTTGAATGATTTTGTATTTTATCATGTCGGCACCTGTCCCAATCTTTAAGTTTCTTTTCAATTTAGTTATTTTATAAATGATTTCTGTGACATTTCTTCATTTTCTGCACCATGAACCGAAGTTTAAATTTCTTTCCAATTGAATTATTTATAAATGATATTATATTTATTATATCAATATTATATTTACTATATTATATTTATATATCGGAAAAATTGTTCTGTATTTATTTTAGATAACGTATGAATGTAAGTTGAACGTTTATGCATTCAAATTTAGTAGCCTTCATATTCAATGAGTTTTATTTTTTCAATGAATGCTTGGCACCTTATTTTTCAGTGAGTTAAGAATCAGTTATTCTTTTTGTATTTGCGAATCAACTATCCCTCGATCTTTTCCACATAGTAATCGTTCCTTTAGTTTTCAATAAAGCAACTTCTCTAAGCTATACTTCAATTTTACTGTTAATATCAAGTGCAGATGATGCATGTGTGCCATGTAATTACTCAACAATGAAGCTGCATTTTACAGCAAATAGTATGTAGTATAACACAGATGTTGAAAATGTGTGTAATGTAAAATGTATGAAAATAGTACGTAGTATAACACAGATGTCGAAAATGTGTGTAATGTAAAATGTTTGAAAATAGTTCGTAGTATAACACAGATGTCGAAAATGTGTGTAATGTAAAATGTATGAAAATAGTATGTATATGTATAACACTTAAAAGTTGAAAGTGAACTTTGTGTTCTATGGTTGATAAATACAACACGTTCCCATCGTATACGCACACTTCCCAGCCAACAACATGTATTCACTTTCACATTTTTTGGCCATGAACTTCTGCATGAGCTAAAATGAATACATATGTGCGGTCAGTAAGCTGTTGATACAATAGAGTTCAATTTAAATGAAATGCCTATCGCTCAGGTGCCGCAATGTGTACCTAATTCTCCACGGTCGGCAAAACAAAACGAAATTCTACAAATCTGTTCACGGACATTTGCACTGTTTTTAAATAAAAAATTTGGGAACTTGACCCACCCTCCCAGAAACCGGGCGGGTAATGCGAAGTGACAAAGACATAATCCCGTCGCGATACGCTCGCCGGCCTGACCGGGGGAACCGTCATTGCGTCCTGGTGTTAGTTATAAGGCATTTTAAAAAACAATGTACATGATATATATCAGGCTTGATTGGAATAAAGTTTATCCGTCCTGGTGTTAGTTATAAGGCATTCGAAAAACCAATGCGCAAGATGATATGTATCAGGCTTGATTGGAATAAAGCATCCTTTATCCGTCATGGTGTAAGTTATAAGGCACCTGAAAAACCAATGTACAAGATGATATGTATCAAACTTGATTGATTGGAATAAATTGATTGATCCTTTATCCGTCCTGGTGTTAGTTATAAGTAATTTTAAAAACCAATGTACAAGGTGATATGTATCAGGCTTGATTAGAATAAAGCATCCTTACGTAGCTGGTTGTGTGGTCCGGCCTGGGTGTGTCGTGTCTGCAGCAGGAAAACTGATGAATTATTAAGCTAGCTCCCATCATGTGATGTTGAGCGCTGCCCTACCCCTCAGGGGGACACTATTATTATATCTATCGAAATTATTACTCCCAGGAAAAATGTGAGAGCCTGAGCTGAGAGTTAGGTAGGTCTTCTTTTTGTTGAAATGATGCTTTTTTAATGTTAAGGACCACCTTTTTTCAGTTCACTGCTGTCATGTTTTTCAGCACCTCCTACTTTCTTCTTCAACTCTTATCTTGTTTCATAAACTTATTTCCCGACTTACTGTTTCTATGCCCCTTTTGGATAGATTCCGCGTTCCCTTCTACTAAATGGTGCCTCCTCCTTTCTTTTTTTGGGACGATTTTTTTTAGCGGTTAGGAAGGTTAAAACTAACATCTGATCTAATCTGTGCTGCTCCCGTAACAAAGATGTGGTTGTGTGTTGCCACGCTACGAGAAACAAAGTATTCGTCAGTGCGAAAGTTCTCTTTGGTTTCAATGAAATCTAGAAGAAAAATATCGACTTTTTCGCTCCAATTATTGTTTTAACTCTACGGTGTTCGCTCCCATACTTTCAGCACATTTCGTAATCCTATATGATGTAAATAATTTCTATTTCATTAAATAAGTTGCTATTTTATTTTATCAATGATTCGTAATTTCCAGTAAGAATGCTTACATTCGAGCAGGAAGGTACAGGCTCCATCTATCACTTTTGCAACAATAATAAGCGGTAAATTGTCCAATTTATTCATCATGAATCGATTGACCCACTTTCAAACCAGGAAAATTCGGTCAAAAATCTAACAACTATAAATTTTCCCATTTCATGATGTACAACTGCAACTTTTGAGGAGTCATACAACATATAACTGCCCCACACTTGTAGTTATGAGGTCTAGCGACGGTATTCTACCTCTAAGAACTGCAGAAATAAGCCCAACTGAAGGATGATTTTTTTGTTTTCTAAATTTTCTTCAACAGCTGGATAAATGGTAAATTTTCCGCTTCGTTAGAGTAATTTACTTACAATTTGATTGAAAGGGGGTAGAATTAAATTCTTAGTGTTTTTTTCCTGCAATTCAATTATTTAATAAGCTCTAATTAGAAAGTTCAGTTTTGTAGTATTTGATTATTATTATTCTTATAATTTTTTGTGAACCAATTTGAGATGAGCAAGGAATGCTGGTCTTCCTTTTTTTATCTTCCTCCTCTCACTCCTCTCATTATTCCCTTTCTC
>JACJUY010001566.1:47541-74351 GCA_014220935.1 Platorchestia sp. MABIK
ATTCTATGAACACCAAACAATAAGTGGGTCCATTAAATACCTTTAATTTCAATTGATTGCTAATTTTTTTTCAAACGACCCAGTTAGGGAGGTCGTATCGCAAGCAACGCGTTAAGTTTGAGTTGAATGTTGAACTTCAGTTTAACCCATCGCGGTCAACATGTTGATGTGTGATGAATGTTGAATGGGGAGGGGGTGATGTTGGTGGTGTTGACGCGCTTGTGTGTTGTGTCTATTGTGTCCTTCTGCCTTTTGTGGGCGTGTGGACGGTCCTGAGGTGTGTGTTTGTTTGTGTGCGTGTGCTTGTTTGTGTGTGCTTTTTGTGTGTTTGTGTGTGTGTGTGTGCTTGTTTTTGTGTGTGCTTGTTTGTGTGTGTGTTTGTGTGTGTGTGTGTGTGTGCTTTGTGTGTGTGTGTGTGTTTGTGTGTGTGTGTGTGCTTGTTTTTGTGTGTGCTTGTTTTTGTGTGTGCTTGTTTGTGTGTGTGTTTGTGTGTGTGTTTGTGTGTGTGTGTGCTTGTTTTTGTGTGTGCTTGTTTTTGTGTGTGTGCTTGTTTGTGTGTGCTTTTTTGTTTGTGTGTGCTTGTTTGTGTGTGTGTGTGCTTGTTTGGTGTGTGTGTGTGTGTGCTTGTTTGTGTGTGTGTGTTTGTGTGTGTGTGTTTGTGTGGGCTTGTTTGTGTGTGTGTGCGTGTACGTGTTATTCGCATGGCCAGTATACCGCTCTATGTTGGTGGATGTTTAGTTAGTCAAGTTTATACAGAATACATTCAACATTCCAGTCCAGTTGACCCCTCAGGAGGACACAACTATTGTATCTACGGGAATTAGCACTCACAGGGGGAACATGTGAGGTCCCAAGCTAATGGTTAGATAAACCTTCTTTTCGCTGAGAGAACTTTTTTCTTTTCTGTTTCGTTACGGACCATCTTTTTTCGGTTCACTGCTGTCCTGTTTTCTGCGCCTACTACTTTCTTCTTTTACTTCTATCTTGTTTCAAGAACTTCTTCTCAGCTTTTTGTTTCTATGCATAATGTGCATATATTCCACGTTCTCTTAACTCCATACTAAATGGTGCCTTCATCCTTCCTCTCTTTGAACATCTTTGTTGTGTTAAGGGAGGCTAAAACTAACATCTGATCTATCTCTGTTAATCCAGCTCATACATGGCACATGCAGCATTCCAGTCCAGCTCATACATGACACATGCAACATTCCAGTCCAGCTCCTACATGGCACATGCAACATTCCAGTCCAGCTCATACATGACACATTCAACATTCCAGTCCAGCTCCTACATGACACATTCGACATTCCAGTCCAGCTCATACATGACACATTCGACATTCCAGTCCAGCTCAAACATGACACATTCAACATTCCAGTCCAGCTCATACATGGCACATGCAACATTCCAGTCCAGCTCATACATGACACATGCAACATTCCAGTCCAGCTCCTACATGACACATTCGACATTCCAGTCCAGCTCCTACATGACACATTCAACATTCCAGTCCAGCTCATACATGACACATTCAACATTCCAGTCCAGCTCAAACATGACACATTCAACATTCCAGTCCAGCTCATACATGACACATTCAACATTCCAGTCCACCTCATACATGACACATTCATCATTCCAGTCCAGCTCATACATGACACATTCAACATTCCAGTCCAGCTCCTACATGACACATGCAACATTCCAGTCCAGCTCGTACATGACACATTCAACATTCCAGTCCAGCTCATACATGACACATTCAACATTCCAGTCCAGCTCAAACATGACACATTCAACATTCCAGTCCAGCTCATACATGACACATGCAACATTCCAGTCCAGCTCATACATGACACATGCAACATTCCAGTCCAGCTCATACATGGCACATGCAACATTCCAGTCCAGCTCCTACAAGACACATGCAACATTCCATTCCAGCTCATACATGACACATGCAACATTCCAGTCCAGCCCATACATGACACATGCAACATTCCAGTCCAGCTCATACATGACACATTCAACATTCCAGTCCAGCTCATACATGACACATGCAACATTCCAGTCCAGCTCATACATGACACATTCAACATTCCAGTCCAGCTCATACATGACACATGCAACATTCCAGTCCAGCTCATACATGACACATGCAACATTCCAGTCCAGCTCATACATGACACATTCAACATTCCAGTCCAGCTCCTACATGACACATTCAACACAACTGTATAATCTTAGGTAGCAATGTAGCCAGCCTATCGTCTGTATGTGAGTATGTATGTGTGTGTGCGTGGCCACGGCGCCGTGCTTGTGTGGGCGTGTGGGTACATGTGCCTTCGTGTGCAACCCCCCATCCCTGTGTGGGTTGTATTTGTGCAGGTGTGGCTGTGTGTGGGACGGTGGCGGCCTTGTGTGTTGTTTGCCTTGTGTGCTGTGTTGCGTGACTTTGTTGTGTATTGTGTCGTGTGCTTGTTTTGCGTTGTGTGATTTCGTTGTGAGGTGTGTTGATTCTGTGCCTTTTTTGTGCTGTGTGCATGTGTTGTGTTTTGTGAGGATATTTGATGTGCTTGTGTTGTGTTTAGTGCCATGTGTTGCGTCGCGTGCTGCACGCGCCTCTACGCACGCCACGTGCAGACGTTCAGCAAATGACCGACCACGACTGAAGTTTTCCGTTGCTCAACGCCCTCAGTAATGAGGCATTAGCTGCAACAGTGATTGATTGAGATACAGTGTAATAATTGAGCATCATAGTCCAAAAACTGAACATTAACACCAAATAATTGAACATCTGCTGTGCAGTTTTGTAACTATTGCAGCATGACAGGCGGAGGTCTACGATACCTAACATATCAACTTGCCTTTTTCTTTGCTTTACACACTGCACTGGCTGTACACACAAACTAAATCATCGACTGCTTTTATCCACAAAACGTTAAATCCACACAGTGAACATCATATAAGCATGATATATAAAATCCATCAAAACGGAACCCACCAACACGCCAGAGCTGTGTAGGACTTCTTCACTCGTCCGTAAACTCACGTGACGCATCCGTCAGCTGGTTTAGCTGGTTGCACAACAGCTGGTTCCTGTTATACCACAGCTGGTGTGTCTGGTCACACCACAACTAGTGCTCAATGTTGCGCCACAACTGGTTGATTCACAATTATTTAAATGCTCACCTTGCCGCTGGTGCAGGCATGATGAAGTTGGGCAGCGCGGGGTGTGGGCGAGCGCGAAGTCTTGCTCAAACTCCGCACTTGGCGTCCAGGGCTGCGCGCCAAGGCGAGCTGAATAGGCGCCAAAAACTTGATTTACTCGTACTTGCCTCTTCCTTGCAGGAATGAGTTTGTATCTTGCATTCCAGGGTTCTTTTACCCAGTCGTCTGTACGATTGTATTCATATAGTGTATTTTCTAGAGGGCGCTAAATTGTTGGCTTTCACTGTCTGCTTATTTATTCCCTGAGTTTAACTTTTCATTGATGTTTAGAAAACTTGATCAGAATGGAGCTATGAGAAAAATCTTCACGCCTTGTTAAATTGGAAATGTTTATACTGGTAAACATGCGTTTTCTATCATCATGTACTGAAAATATAAAACTATTAAAATGCTACTACTATTTTCAATGAATTACTGATATTTTAAATGAGTATGAAACCGTAAAGTCTTTGAAATAAGTACGGCCTAGTTCATTCAACGTGAGAATGTATCGCTCTCCAGGGTTAGCGTAAACTCGCTTCCTTGATGTTCCGTTAGTGTCTGCCCTCGTCAGCAGAGGTCAGGGATGCCATATTGCTAAGTTCTAACCGCCCTCATTCCGAGCATATATGATAGCAACGGGTGTGAGAATCTGTTGAAGATATGAAACTCTCCCATATTTTCTTTGACATGGACTAAGCATGTAACTGTAACTGTATGGTCACCATGGCCGAGTGGTTGAGAGCGCGCCCTTTTTGGGAAGGGTCAGCAGTTCGAATCTCGGCAGTGCCACCCGGTGTTTTTCCCCTTTGGGAAAAAGGAGAACTCAGCCACAATTCCCCACTCTACCCAGGTGTTGGAAATGGGTACCGGCTTGACCGGGGGTAACCGTCATTGCGGTCTGGTGTTAGTTATAAGGCATTTGAAAAACCAATGTACAGGGTGGTGCAAATTAAATGCCCGCGTTTTGAAAGCTACTAGGAAAAGTGAAACAACACTTAGTATTACTTGTTGTTTTACACGAATCAGTCAGTATACAATGTCGTTTGTGTGTTCACTTTTAGGAGATAGCATGAGGAAGATGGTGGTGACCACGCACATCTCACCATTACCACCATAGCCACCACAGCCCTTCTGCATAGATTCCGTATTCCCTAATAGCCATACTAAATGATGCCTTCCTCCTTCCTCTCTTCGATACGCTTTTTTTTGTGGCTGTTAGCGAGGCTTAAACTAACATAAAATTTAATTTCAAATTCTGAGCAGAGGATGCGCGGCGCGATGGGTGTGATGGAAGGCCAGCAGCACCAGCAACCCCCCGCGCCCGGTCTCCATGGCAACCGCTCTAAGAGCCCGCCCCTCAGCTCCGCCCCCTCGCAGGTACCCCACGCTCGTCTTGCTATTGATATATAAAACTGAAGGGGGTGTAACTTCTAGCTCATCTGCAGAGGTAGGCACTTCTAAGTTATGCCCTTCTACGTCTTACCCTATTGATATGTCAAAGTTAATAAGGTGCGACGTTTAGCTCAACTATAGAGGTAAGCACTTCTAAGTTTGTTTCCTCTCTTAGATTTCTCTTTCTGCATAGATTTCGCGTTCCCTGATCACCATACGAAACAGTGCCTTCCTCTCATCGGAACGCCTATTTTTTTTAGCGGTTAGGGGAGCTTAAACTAACATCTAATCTAAACTGCTCTGCTTCTGGAGAAAGATTACGACGCATTACCACCAATGCGACAGCTCTCGCCACATCCTCAAAATCCTGCACTAATATTTAGGACTTCAGTGACAGCAACCGACCCTACATCGAATGTAACGTGGTGTTGACACCTTAGAATAACGTTGATGATATAATGCTAGAAGTCGCTGAACTTGTTCGGGCACACAAGTAGCTATACTCAAATTTGATGGACTTAAGAAACGATCTAGGTCTGGATCTCTTGTGGTAAATGAATTGTTTTAAACTGTTTTATTGTTTTCAATTGTTGAATTGTTTTCAATTGTTGAATTGTTACAGGCGAGCTTGTCTCACAGCGACCGCAGTCCCAGCGAGGCGGAGCTGTCCCATGCCTCCTCCAATGTGTCCCTCACATCTTCCCCCTCCCGTCCCCCCTCCGCCTCCCTCCACTCTCCCCCTCCAGGTGAGGGCTCGCCTTGTTGTTATTAGCATTACTATTTCTAATATTACCATTATTATCAGTATTATTACTCTATTATTATTACTCATACCGACTGGAGTGTAGGAAGTAATGCAACTTTGTACCAAGAAAGTAATGCAGCTTTGCGTGTGCAGTGCTACATACAATATAAACAGAAATGCACTACAATAAGCCTGTTAAAAATGAATTTATAACGAGTTTTTGCAAAAAAGTAGCAATGCAAATTTGCATATCCAGTTTCCATATTAAATGGTGCCTTCCTCTCTTCGACAAGTTTTTTTTTTGTTGCGGTTAGGAAGGCTTAAACGAACCCACAATCTCACTCCTGCATATACAGTACAATTTACAATATAAATATTATTACACCACAATGAACCTGTTCAAAATGAAATTATCCCGAGCCCTCGCCTAGTTTTAATTCGAGACCGTCTTGCAACTCCAAACCCGCATTTGTGACGTTCTGACTTTCTGCGGTCGGACCTGTTCGCTAAATGTGTGCAGCACGTGACACGCTCGGGTGATTTTGCGACACTACTCATCCAAACTACGTGCACACCCTGGTGCACAATAATATTGCCCGCGGAGAACTCGCAATAACAATTTGATGTACATTGATCAACAGCGCTTCTGGCGCGAGCGTAGGCGTGCCTTGAAACTTTGACTGCGGCAACTAAATATTAAGTTCAACACCAAACTCAAATTTAAAGTCAATTGTAGTAAACTAATTTGAAAACACCAAACATGAACTGGATCGGGACTTCATTTTGCTTTGATTAAGTATGTATGAAAATTGAGTTTGCGACTACCGGTCGGTCAGCAGCATAATGAAAATTGCCTCCGTGTACCACCGGCGGCGCTCGTCGCAGTCAAAGTGTTAAAAATTGGGCCTGTCCCAAGCATGTGGCATGTTCTAAGAATGGGACGTGTCCCAAGCTTTGGACCGTCCCTCCTCTCGCTAACCACGTGCCCGTCCCTGCAGCAGACGACGCAGGGGAGAGGGAGTCGCCCTCCCACAACGGGCGGGATTCCTCCCCATCTTCCCACATCTCCACCCCCGTCCCCGATGCCTCTCCTCTCCCGTTTACCGTCCCGACCGTCAATGTTGACGAGGGAGAAGACGGGTCGTCCTCTCTAGAAGACGAAGGGCCGTCATTACAAGACGGGGAGCCGTCTTCTCTGCAAGACGGGTCGTCCATTCTACAGAACGGACCGTCATCTCTACAGAACGGACCGTCATCTCTACAGGACGGACCGTCATCACTACAGGACGGACCGTCATCATTACAGGATGGGCCACCATCTCTACAAGACGGGCCACATTCCCTGCAGGACGGACCGTTCCAACACGGTAAAAATGCTTATTTTGTAACTCCGTCCATTGTATCCTGTCAGGTTTGTGAAGGGACGGGGGTAGTGGAAAATTTGTTCATTATCATGAATGTAGCTAGCGTTGCTGGAGCATGAACTTATCGTTCTTGAATTTCATAAAATGAAGTATGTCACTGTTATTGGTTTGCGCATTTCAGTGTTTTTTTGTGCTGCTTCGGAATGAGGATTGTAAAGCATAATACTTTAGGTCACCCTTTACACACGACCTCCAAATATCAAAGTAATGCTCCAGTGTCTTAAATTCACATTTTACGAAGGCCTTCGCATAGAAAGCTCCTAAGTCGGAATTTGAACTTGCCTTGATACATGTGCGAGTGCGATCGTCGGAATGCAGTTACATGCGCAATTTTTACCCTGTCTACCGCATGCAATGTTGCGATGAGTGCTTCTTGCTTATCTTTAAATCATCTGTTTTTGACAATTGACATGGGTATTACAATACTCATGGGTGAATATCAACTAAGGGTCGTAGCGTTAAAATATTTTAAAACCCAATGTTATGCCTTTCATGTATCAACTTTATTGACAACAAACTGTTTTTCCCATTAAGATATTTTAACACCCAATGTTATATATATGTTTTATGTATCAACTTTACTGGTAATAAACTGTTTTCCCTTCAATTATATACACATATCATGTTTCAACCTTATTGGAAACAAGCTGTTTCTCCCGTTAAGATATCTTAAAACCCAATGCTATATATGCATTTCATGTATCAACTTCATTAGAAATAAACTGTTTTTTTTTCTTTCGGTGCGCAGGCGAACAAGAGGAGGCGGGGGAGCGAGGGAGCGATGTGGAGGAGGAATACTTTGAGGAGTACCACCTGCCCAACACCCACGAGAACGCCTTCGTGCGCCACCGCAGCTTCAGGCGCAAGGTCGAGCTCACGCCCATAAACGCCCCTGACGCAGAGAAGATCGAGGGTCTCGTACGCACAGGGGAATTCGAAAGGCACGGCAGCATGCGCCGGAAGATCGTCCCAAACGTCGACCTCTACAAGGTGGACGAGGTCGATGGTCCAGAACTCGACCCGCACACGCCCACTAAACAGGAGGTCCACGTGCGCGAGTTCAAGAAGGACTTCAGGGAAATTGAGAAGCTTATGGACGGAAACGAGGAGATGGACAACGAGGACGATGACGATCACGACAGTTTGTCCCCAGACCATGACGGAAGCACTCCTCGTCCCATGATACGGGGCGGTAACGTCTACACCTCGACGCCCTCTGCTTACGCAAGCACCGCCGACTACAACAGCATCGATTTCAGCGCCAGCTTGCACTCCGGCAGCGTCAGAGACCCCAGCACCTCTGAAGACAGAGGTCCTGAGAGTATGAGCATCGAGCAGAGCACCATCAACAAAGTACGAGATTGCATGGACTTCTCCAAGTGCAAGGACATCTATAACCTCAGCGGCAAGCTTCAGGACATCCTTACACCGGTCGAGGTAGAAGAGGTACTCAATAACTCCCATCGGTACATCGATTATATTGACTCAGGGGTACTAGAAGCGTTGTTTACGAGCGTCAGCGAGCAAATGTCCCTGACAGGACAACCTTTGTCAATTAGTTTTAACAAAAGCGACGTGTCGTCGAAACCCAAAACCCCTGAACAGGAGCTCACCCCCGAGCAAGTCCAACTTCAGTATCAAATCAAGCAGAAGCTGCTCATGGAGGAGCTCGCCCTCGACTCCCTGCCCTACGTAGGCCACATCCCAAGTGGAGGGCCTGTGGAGGAAGACCTTGAGGACCAGGGTGTCGTCATGAGACCAAAGAAGGATGACTTAGAAGTCGGAGCGGAGTCGCGGTTCGGCACCATCGAGCGGCGCAAGTCCCTGCGTCTCAAGGCTGGCCGAAGTCAGGTGAGAAATTTTTTTTTTTTTCAATAAAGATGAATATAACCATTATCACAAGCACCATCATTCGGCTGGCTTTGGCATCAGGTTGTCACCGATATCAAGGTAAGGAAAAAAATGTCATTCTGCGGTGAGCTTCAGAGAAAAAAATGGGGAAGATTTTGAACAAGATATGCAATACATTAAGGCTGTTTTAAAGTAGACTGTGAGGTCCACTGGGGCGTTAGAGGGTTAAGGAAATCTTGTTTTTTATTTGCTCTTAAAATTATCGCATTCCTCGGAGGAAGTTTCCTTTCCTGTTCCGCGAGATGCGAATTGCGCATTCCTAACTCCCCCTGTCTAAAAAATAGTTACAGGGATTGAACATTTCAGGAAAAAGTCATGAATTAGGATACCTAGCACAGCACGCATATCGTGGTAATCCGATATCAGTTTAAAAAATGCAACGAGTACAAAGCATCATCCAGTCGATGTTTTAATGAGTTAGAATTGACTTGAACGCTCTTGTTTGAAGTGTAT
This sequence comes from Platorchestia sp. MABIK, assembly GCA_014220935.1. Classification (NCBI taxonomy): domain Eukaryota; kingdom Metazoa; phylum Arthropoda; class Malacostraca; order Amphipoda; family Talitridae; genus Platorchestia; species Platorchestia sp. MABIK. The sequence continues at coordinate 56,680 of JACJUY010001566.1, forward strand.
CACGTGTGGTATATTGAGAGAGAAAGGCGTAGTTAGCTTAGATGATGTTCAATTTATGACTTACTGGTCAAATTCTTCTCTCTAATGACGGTGATAAATATCCAATTCAGCTGATCCAATCCCACCGCTTCACTATCCTCTCAAATAGTAAGAGGCTATAGCTGTAATGTAAATAGTAGTAGTTAACCCAACTCCAAATGGCAAAGTATCGATCTGTATGAGAACAACGAGACCTCGTTAGAATTGAACTTTTGAAAATTACGTTCTAGGTCGATGGAGCTTCTAACCTCACTAAGATGTCCTGGTTATGGATCCAAATCGCGACCAAAACTTAACCATTTATTTACCTCAAGTGATACAGCAGTAGATAGTTTCTCAAGTCTAATACAATGGACACATTTGAGTATAGCTACTTGGGGGCCCGAATAAGTTGAGCGACTTTTGTGGCATCCTATTGTCAACGCTATTTTAGGGTGTACAGTTATGTTTAACCTAATTAAAACTTTGTCTCATAAGACAAATCTTTATAGCAGACAATTTGAATATTTTTCAAAGTATTACAAGCGTGGTCTGCCAGGTTGAGGTGGAGGGCGTGTTCGTCGAGAGCGACTTCAAGGATTCGAAGTTGAAGAAGATCAGCGCTCCCAGCATGGACCTCGCCCTCAGCGGCTCCCAGGACGATTTGGAGGACGACCTTAGTGGCCTCGACACCTCTCAGGTGTGTGACTTGGAGGTCGACCTTAATAGCTGCATTGAACGCGTTTTTCGATACGTCTAATGTCTAAAGATACGAATGCATGCCTGCCATGACGAAGGCTCATTTAGCGATATTCAATTGTATTTTTAATATATTTGTTCACTATATCTTTCAATCTTTTTTCGCTTGTTTGATATTTTAATCTTGTTTCGCTACTTTTCGGTAATCTTATTATCAAGGTGCTGGTGAAGCTAGCTCTAAAGAAATAGCCGTCACCTCTTTTCCTCTCTTCCAAGTGATGCAAAAGGACTGGTCAATTCTGAAATACAACTAATTTCAAATTTATTCACGAATATAGAAATCTTGCTGGAATTATTGTGAACATGTTATTGTAGATTGGCATAGTTGTACATTTTCTGATCAGTGTAGCCTACGTTTGAAATACCCATCCTACACTAAATGAAATCGTAAACTAAAACAAGGCTGTCTTAGACGTTATTGAACTTGGCCGAGCCCAAGAGTACTGTAGTTATTTATCTCTCAACCTGTCCATTGTGAAAGTTCCAACAAGTGATTTTTACTTGTATTTTGTTTGTAGAAAAAAATAAAGAAAAACAGCTCATTTCCAATAAAAGTTATACATGAAATGTATAACATCAGTTTTCAAAATGTCTCAACATTAAGATCCTTAGATGATATTCATACATGGGTATCGTAATACCCATGTCAAAACAAATGATTGGGGGAAAATAACAGGTGGTAGCTCGTGACAGTGGATTTATTTGAGGCAAAAAATCAGATGGTAGCACGTGACAGTGGATTTATTTGAGGCAAAAAATCAGATGGTAGCACGTGACAGCGGATTTATTTGAGGCAGAAAATCAGATGGTAACACGTGACAGCGGATTTATTTGAGGCAAAAAATCAGATCGTAACACGTGACAGCGTATTTTATTGACCTTTGTCCCCAGGACACTGAAGTAGACGTGCCCCTGGACAACACAAGCACGCCTGTGCCTTCTGATGGCCAGGACATAGCCAGTCTGGACAGCTGCGCAGCTGCTGTGGAGACGAGCACCGACACCACACCCTCACACCAAGAAGGCTCTCAGCCTACTGACGGTTGGTAACTTGGTAACCGTTAGTTGTTGGCCGCGGGGGTTCCCTTAGTGCCTTTTAAAGGATGCTTTATTCCAAACAATCATGCCTAATATATATCATCTTGTACATTGGTTTTTCAAATGCCTTATTACTAACACCAAAGCGCAACGACGGTTACCCCTAGTCAAGCCGGTACACATTTCCGACACCTGGGTAGAGTGGGGAATTGGGGCTGAGTTCTCCCTTTTCCCAACGGGGAGAAACACCTGGCGGCACTGCCGGGATTCAAACTGCCGACACTTCTCGTGAAGGACGCGTTCTTAACCACTCGGCCACGGTGACTACTAAAATGAAGCAAGGAGGGGATTTTCATAATGCTGCTGACCGACCAGCAGTCTCAAACTCAATTATCATGAACACTCAGTCAAAACTAAAATGATGGCTCGATCCAGTTAATGTTTGCTATTTCTAACATTGCTTACTACAATTGACTATAAATTTGAGCTGAATGGTAAACTTCAGTTTTCACAATGAGCTACATGTGTGTACATCAAGCATGCAAAATAAAATAGCTTTCTATTGTGAGCAGTGTTGGCCAATGGTACTTCTGCGCCTGCTGCTGCCTTCCCTGTGGAGGTGAGAGGATGGTGACAGGTATGGTGAGGGTATGGTGACAGGTATGGTGAGGGTATGGTGACAGGTATGGTGAGGGTATGGTGACAGGTATGGTGAGGGTATGGTGACAGGCATGGTGGTGGCTGTGGTGGCAGGTGTGATGCCACACAGGCACACTTCAGTTTGTCATGGAAAATGTAGGAAAGTAATTAAATGCAACTCCCAGTTTTCTGTCTACTTTTCGAAAATTTAAAATATTTAGTTACCACAGACATATTCACAGTGCAAATAGTATCTGAGGACACTTTCATTTTTGTAATTTGAACTAACACTAATAATTGATGTGTTTTTCATTTACATGTAAGCCCCCTCAGGGGGATGCAACTATTGTATCTATGGGAATTATACTCCCAGGGTGAAAATGTGTGATTTGAAAATGTCTTATTTCTCTTACAAATGTGAAGAAACAATATAAGACGATCTCAATTGCAGACATGAGAGCTGGGTTGGGTCAGGTTAGCTTTCGATCAGGTTGGTGATGGCCCTTGTCTTGATTCTTGGTAGTCGAGTTCACCAGTGTTGATTCAGGTAAGATGGGTAGTTCAACGCGGAGTGGTTGAGGCCTTTGTCTTGATGCCTGGTATTCTAACTCACCAGCGTTGATTGTGGTAAGTTGAGTATTTCAAGTGAATTGAGTAGTCCAACTCGGCGCAATAGAGGCCGTTAATGTAATCCAGAGTGTCGTTGTGCAGGGGGCGCCCCCGCCCTCCGACGCTGCTGGGGGGGAGGAGGAGGAGGGGCACTGGAGGGACGCTGTCATTGGGGGCACCTGGCGCAGGATTGACATGCAAGTCATCGGGCCCTATACCAAGGTGGGTGGTGTGGTGGTGTGGGCCTAATACCAAGATGGGTGGTGTGGTGGTGATGTGGTGTGGGCCCTACAGCAAAGTGGGTGTTGTGGTGGTGGTGGTGGTGGTGGTGGTGTTGCGGTGGTGTGGTGATGTGGTACTGTGGTGTGGGCCCCATACCAAGGTGAGTGTCGCCATGTGGTGTGGTGAAGATAAGTTTATTGTCCATCAAGCTGAAACGTAGATTAACACTGATTTTTAAATTGTCTCAACACAAAAATTATTGGCTAATTATTCATGAGTTTCATATCAGCCCATGCCAATGCTTTTATAAAAGAAAGAGATGAAAACCTAATGATGCTTCCCGTGGTCAAGCTGGTCTAAGTTTGCTAATATTATAAACATTGAAAAATGTGTAATAATGGAAAATATATGCCATCACACGTTGGTGTAAAGCGCTTTGTGCTGATGTGGTGATATGACATGATGGTGATGTGATGATATGACATGATGGTGATGTGGTGGTATGGTGATGTGACAGTATGGTACAGTGATACAATGACATGGCGGTGTGGTGGGATCACGTGCACCACGTGAGGATCACGTGCTGACGCCAGTGCCCCGTGCAGTGCGTCAGCAGCGGCGGTCAGCACTGCGGGCATCCGGTGGTGGTGGTGAGCGCGTGTCAGCTCCCGCCCCGCAGCGCCCCTCGCTACGCCTACGTCATGGACCACCTCTTCCTGTGAGTGGCCGCTCTGTCTTGTGTTCCTCTGAGGGGCTGTTTCCTGTGAGTGACCGCTGTGAGGGGCTGTTGTGGACCACCTCTTCCTGTGAGGGGCTTGGCTCTTGTGAGGGGCTGTTATGGACCACCTCTTCCTGTGAGTGGCCGTTTTGTGTTCCTGTGAGTGGCCGTTTTGTGTTCCTGTGAAAGGCTGTTTCCTGTGAGTAGCTGTTATGGACCACCTCTGCCTGTGAGTGGCTGGCTATTTTTGCCTGTCTCTCTGTGAGTGGCTGTTTCAGTTCCATAGAGTGGTCTAAAAGTTTCACTTCTTGGTCAAACACTTGTCGAGTAGAGAAGAGATCTTCAGACAACAATTGCATTTAAAAAAATACTCTTCATTGAACTTTTTAGCCGTTGAACTTGTGTATGTGACATGCCTGAAAATTATCGCAATGTTCACAAGAGGTAAAGTTCATGCCAAATACACTATGTCGCTCTGCGTTCGGTCATACCTACAAAAGGATGTTCTAGTCCAATCAAGCCTGATACACATCATCTTGTACGTTGTTTTTTCAAATTCCTAATTATAACTAACGCCAGGACGCAATGATGCTTACCCCCGGTCAAGCCGGTACTCATTTCCGACACCTGGGTAGAGTGGAGAATTGTGGCTGAGTTCTCCCTTTTCCCTACGGGGAGAAACACCTTGTGGCACTGCCGGGATTCGAATTGCCGACACCTTTCGACGAAGGGCGTGCTCTTAACCACTCGGTCACGGTGACCACATAACCACACTAAACTTTTTATTTTAACTTTTTGTGTGTGCGTGTGACATGGAAGAAGTTTATCGCCTTGTGCACCAGAGGAGAAAAATTCATACCAGGTACACCACGCTTGTTCATACCTTCAGAACTGTGTACTCGCGTTTCTTCTCATCAATTTGTGAAAGCTAATAGATAAAACATCTCCAGGTACCTGCTGTCGCGACTGGAGCAGCTGGTTAGCGAAGACTACATCCTGGTGTACCTGTCTGGAGGCCGCAACGTCTCCAGCACGGGGCCCAGCTTCCACTGGCTCAAGACCGCCTACCACCTCATCGACCGCAAGCTCAGGAAGAACCTGCGGGCGCTGCTGGTGGTGCACCCCACCTTGTGGGTCCGCACCATCGTTGCCCTCACCAGGCCCTTCATCAGGTCGGTGATTGTGCTGCTTGGTAGTCTAGTAAACCAGGTAGACTAGTAAACCAGGAACTTGGTAGTCTAGTTAACCAGTGTTTTTTTGATTCAGGTAAGTTGAGTGGTTCAACTAAGTTGACTAATTCAACTCGGTGTGATTGAGGTCTTCCATCAGTTTGTTATGGATCGTGTCATGGTGCTTGGTAGTCATGTGAACCAGTGTTGTTGATTCAACTAAGTTAGGTCGTTTAACTCGGTGTGATTGAGGCACTAGTCTTGATGATTGGTAGTCCAGCAAACCAGTGTTGTTGATTCAGGTGAGTGAGGCAGTGGGATTGAGGTGAGGATAGTTGTGGTGCTTGGTCAGATAAGTTTTAAAGTCGATGATGGTTATTGTAGCATCTTTATTGGAAATAAACTTGTTTTCTTCTTTTTCGTCATAAAAAAAAATATCGAGTAGTGGTGATTGACCTCGGTTTGAAGCTTAGTGTTGTAGTTCCCCACTGTTGGTTGTGGTAAATGAGGTGTTTTTTGGTGTAGGTGTGTGGCTGCGTATGGGTAGGTAGTTTTAAGTTGAGTACCTCACAAAGTGATGGAGGCGAGCTAGGCATGTGTAGGAGTGTAGACAAGGAGCGTGACTAGCCTTACTGCCGTGTGGTTATGTAATTCATCCTGATTCAGATATGAGAATTATAGGTATCGTTATGTTAGTGTGGGTAGTTCTGGAGTTTCTCTTCGGTAAAATGCTTCAACTCAGTTTTTCTGTTACATGAAAACTTTTTTGGTTTAGTTGTGGGGCTGAGACTTGACGTGATGAATGCGCAGCGTTGGTTGAGTAGAGTAGTTGATTCAGGAAAGTTGCTTTGTTGAACACGGAGGGCATACTTATATACCTATTAAATCGACGAAGGTTATAGCAAAGAAGACCTTTAAAATCATTTTAATGAAACGTTTCAAGCCTCAGCTCATCATCAGTCATATCTGCAAGTACAAAATATACATGCATTGAATAAAAACATGACAAAATCATAAAATTGCTACTACTTCCTGCATTCGAACAAATGTCTAAATAAAAAACATGACATAAAAACTGATTGAATCTAAATAACAAAACTTCACTAACCAAAATAGTAAATGTGAGTTAAAACGGAAAATAAGAATACGAGAGTACATCTAAAATGCGGAACGGTCATAAGGTCAGCTTAATGGCAAAAAAATGGGTATGGGCCTTCCGCTCGGTCCTACTTTTGCGAACATTTTTATGTGCTTTCATGAGAAATTATGGCTCCAAAACTGTCCGTCCATTTTTAAGCCTATCCTGTACAAGCGTTATGTAGACGATACCTATGTCCTGTTCAAACGTGCGACTGATGTGCAATTATTTCTGCAATATTTGAATGTTCAACATCCTAGTAATAAGTTTACAGTAGATTTAGAACACGATGATTCTCTTAATTTTCTTGACGTTAAGGTTTGTAGGGCGGACAATAAATTTTTTACCTCAGTTTATAGAAAACAAAGTTTTACCGGCTTAGGTCTCAGCTTTTTTAGTTTCTGTTCCAAATCTTTTAAAACAAACAGTCGGTTCACTTTGATCAACAGAGCTTATAGGATTTGTTCTACCTATGATAACCTTCACAGTGAATATGAGTTCCTCAAATCTTACTTTTCTTCCAACGGTTTCCCTGTTGTTGCTTTTTATAAATCTATTAATACTTTTCTTTCAAATGTGTATAGCCCTAGAGAGTCTGAACAAATTTTGTCAACTATATATTGTGTTCTACCATATTTTGGCTATCAGTCCGAAAAGTTGAAAAATGAACTATCTAATGTCCTTGGCAAATTAATTCCTACGACTCGCTTTCGCATAATTTTATTAAACAAATTCACAATTGGATCTTTTTTTCGCTTCAAAGATGACCTTCCCAAGGGCTTGCGATCTTCTCTCGTTTATGAATTTAGTTGTGCGCATTGCGCATCGCGGTATGTGGGATCAACCCACCGAGCACTATCTATGAGAGTCGCTGAGCATGCCGGAAGGAGTCATCGCACGGGACGCCCGTTAGGGACACCTTCCCATTCCAACATAAGGCAGCACTGTTTGGGCCCATGTGAACAAATTATCAGTAACGAGCGATTTAAAATTTTAGATCATGCTTCGAATTCTTGTGAACTGCGCATGCTAGAGTCTCTTTATATACACAAATTGAAACCGGCCCTCAATGATATGCAGAGTGCTTACCCCTTAAAAATAATACGTTCTTAGTGAACAGTACTCAATGTATAGATATTTCTTTTATTTTTTTTTTCTCTCTCTCCTCCTCCTCCTCTCTCTCTCACTCGTTTTTATTCATTTTTCCCCCCTCCGTCTCTCTTTTTAATGAGATTTATTTATTTACTTTTTTTTTTTTGCCAGTAAGCTGACCTTATGACCGTTCCGCATTTTAGATGTACTCTCGTATTCTTATTTTCCGTTTTAACTCACATTTACTATTTTGGTTAGTGAAGTTTTGTTATTTAGATTCAATCAGTTTTTATGTCATGTTTTTTATTTAAACATTTGTTCGAATGCAGGAAGTAGTAGCAATTTCATGATTTTGCCGTGTTTTTATTCAATGCATGTATATTTTGTACTTGCAGATATGACTGATGATGAGCTGAGGCTTGAAACGTTTCATTAAAATTATTTTAAAGGTCTTCTTTGCTATAACCTTCTTAGTTAATCTGCTCAGCAGAAAAGATATTCCTATTAAATCACAATATCAATCACTTGCTTAGCTGTAGTTACTTAATTTTTGTAAATATTTAAACAAAGCTAAATGAAGGCACCATCCAGTTAATGTCAGCTGTTTTCAAAATTGGTCAATACTATTGACTTGAAATTGGAGTTGAATATTGAACTTTAGTTTAACGTATTCAAAATGACCTGGCACAGTTTACGGTGTTGTTACAGATAGCCTTTATGAAGCATAAATAGGTTTCTCTAAAGCTGTTTTTTCACTTGGTGTGCGCAGCTCGAAGTTTTACCGGAAGCTGACGTTCGTGTACAGCCTGACGGAGCTGGCGCAGCTCATCCCTCTCGACCAGCTCGACATTCCCGACTCCGTCAAAGAGTGAGTGAGGGAGTTGGGGGTGTCGTGTGGGGCGCCCTGTCCTGGGGGAGGGTGCAATGCCCAGGGGGCATCTTGTCCTAAATGGGCCCTATCCTTTATAGCGCCATTTCCAGGAGAGCACACGGTCCAGAGGGCGCCCCAGCCATGACTCGGTTTGCGTTCACTTATCGCGAGTCCATGTAAACAAAATCTTGACGTTCACATTTTTATCTCACTTGGTTTGTGTTAGAAATCTGCGTTAATTTTGGGAACGAATTGAGTTATGTTTGTGATCGAATTGCATTCACGTAATTATAGCACTTGGTGTGTGTACAAAATTATACTGACTTCGTGTACAAATTGAATGGAGTTCGTGTACGAATTGAATTCCTGTGTGCATAGCACTTCGCGCGTGTTTGTGTACTACATTACATAGGTTTTTGTGCACGAGGTGAATTGTATAAAATTGTACTTCGTACTGTAGCTGAAATTGTATTTTGTGAATAAAATTGTATTAGTTCACTAGCTGCACAAAACCGTTCATGTGTCTCGCCGCTGCCCAGGGCGGACTTCCAGATGATGGCGCGGGAGAAGCGACGCAGCGGCGGCCGCAGGAGCCGACCTGTCGCCCTCCCTCAGTAGGGGGACTAGGCGCTCCCCTTGGGGAGTTTTAAATCTTTTCTTCGCCGCCCTCCCTCTTGGGTGCGAGGAATTCTAAACCTGCTCCCCGCGTTGGATGGGAGGAATTTTAAACCTCCTCCCCCGCGTTGGATGGGAGGGATCCTGTACAAGGAACCCGACAACGGCACTCATCATATTATAGTTTTTCTACTTCATCATACCAGCTATTATCAGGTTGCATTGGAACGCCTAAAGCGGTAAGTTGCGCCTCAAAGCTGTGAGTTGCCCACAAGCATGATTCTTGAAAACTTGCCTGGATCACTACGTACTCGAACAATTTCTCCTCCGCTTGTACATTTTTTTTATCATTGCTAGATATTATGACCGTTCTTACAGTGAACATGGTCTGCATTTCTTGTTTTCAAGCGCTGCTTAATGCAGTAGGGTTTCAAATTTTATTTGAGACTCTTCGCAAGAATTACTCGCTCAAAACTGCGAAAATGTTTCCCTGAAATTGCCCCGACAATAAATTTATTTTTATTCACGAACCCAAACAGAATCGACTTAATCAAGCCTTATGTAATTAAGCGGACCTTTGCAGCTTTGTGAGGCAGAACGTCGTTATTACTAGATAGGGACTCTGTTTGATGGAAACGTTACAATTACGAAATGAGATCTTTGTGATTAACTACCTGAACATTGCAAACCAGTCCTGTTTTTCCGAACACCGCATCAGTGATACCACACACGTGATATTTGATTTTGCTGATGCTGATGCTGCTGCTGCTGCTGCTTACGTCTCCTAATCTTGTATATTACAAGCTGAATGCGATAAGTATAAGCTTGCTTGTAACACTTGTATAACGAACAATTGATGTCTATGTACATTTGCTCAAAGTTTATACGTTTGTAAATTTTAGAGTTCTACGATTGATAAAGTTATCACTGAACACTCGTTTTGAAAGCAAGTATTAACCATGAAACGTGTATATGTATAGTAAAGTTCAGTACTTAAAAAATATTTAGAATTTAAGAATAACATCCAAATAAAGTATAGACTATCTGTGCAGGGAGCCATGCCGCTCTTACGAGTCTTGTAAAACACTAGCGCAGTTAGCAATACTTTCTTTTTCACAGTGAATAAATATTACAAATCTGGTATGTTTTCTTTATTCATCCTTTTAAATTATTATTTTCAGTTGCATTTCATTCAATTCTTTGACACCAGACCGATTTCTAGTTGTGGCAACACAGAACTTTCTTGTAGTGAGCGGTTTGTACACATCAAAACCCCTTCAAAATTCACGCAAGCAACACAGAAGAGGTCTTTCATAGAAACTTATTGTTTCGGAATGATCACCTGAACTAAAGAGTCAACCAGACACTACGGCACGAAGAACCCTCTATCATTGTAGTCATTTGGCCTGAGAACTGTGCAGAATCCAAGTCACTACAGCAGCCCCTGCTTCTTGAGGTCGTTGAAGGTCTTCCTGTTGAAGACGTTGCCCTGAGTATCTTCGTACTCCTCCTCCGTCTCCGCCTGCCACCTCTCCCCGTTTTTCTGCTCCTTGAGCTTCTCCCAGAGCTTCAGGGCGTCTTCGATGCTGGTGACGTTGGCGAAGTGCGCGGTGTTGGGGATGCCTAAGCAGCGCATGCCATGCGCGTGCCGCCATTCGGCGAAGTGGCGCTGGAAGGCCTTGGGTCCTTTGTACGTGAAATTAGCGCAGATTTCGCATGTGTAGCTGATGTTGAGGCCGTGCAGCTTGTACAGCCAGTACGGGATGGGCTTGCCGTCCCAACCCAGCGGCAAGTTCTTCGGGTTGTACGGAACCTCGTCGTCTTCGTCATCAGACTCGCTCGCAGAGACTTCGTCTTCCTCGTCCTCCTCGCCGTCTTTCCTGGCCTGCTTCCTCTGCACGTTCTCTTTCGTGTCCTCCTTCTGCTCCGTCAGGAACTCGGAGAGGCGATACACCTGCGCTTCGAGCACTGCAAGCTCCCGCTGCTTCTCCGCGTCCTTGCTTTTGCTGGCACTGCCGCTCTTGCCTTTGTTTTTCGCGAACAGTGAAGCGTCCAGCTCGTCTATGCTCTTGCCTTTTGTCAGGAACAACCTGGAATCACAATTAAAAAATATTAATTAATTGTACCTAGGAGATAAAGAATAATACTAGATACTGAGCAGCTTGCACTGTATATCAACAGCAAAATATGGCTCATCAATTTTTATGAGGCACTCACACACCAGCTGCCACAAAGCAGCCATGCCGGATGGAAGACCCCACCTGTGTGCCCGCTCCTCCAGGGTGCCGCCACACTTGAGCCCGAGTGCGAGCAGTGCTGACTTGAGACGGTCGAGGCCGAGTGACATCAGCTCCGAGGAGGACGAGAACGGGGAGAGGTCCAAGTGGGCACCCGCGGTCGACAGGGCGCCTCCAGACTCCTTCGGCCACCCTGGGAACCTGGAATTATGCGGGAACGATAATTGTGTGTACCGAGTGTTAAATGCTCACGCTCTCTTCACGATGGTAAGCACGCTCATTAAAGAAAGAAATCATTTTCACCTGACTTGAGTTAATGTTTTTAACGCAGAAAATAACAGCTTATTAACGCATAAGATAATAGTAAGAGCAGCGACATTTAAAGTTTTTCTTCTATTAAATATGTGAAGTCACAGAAAGAACTTCAAGTCCTCCAACTTTTCTTTCACTATGTTTATATGCTGCCAGAAACAAGGACCATATTTTCTACACCATGTACTGTCCACGAATCTAGACACTAATCACGCTTCTTCATTTTTCAATGTACAGTTTGAGATGAGTTGACTGTTACCTAATAAATACAGATAGCTAGTAAGGTATTGATCTAAATTGCGGGCCATTTCGGATGTGTTCACGGCAGGACCGACACGGTTTAGAGCTGCACCGTCAGACACGGAGCAGTGAGATGCTAGAGAATTGCACAAGTTCTTACACATTTTACAAGTTTTTGCCTCGCAAAACACGTCCAAGTAACATCAACAGGGAAAATCAAGAAGCCGTTTAGAAGCAAAGCAATGTCTTCCTAAGTTACTACATAGGTTGGGCTTTCATTTATAAAAACGTTCGAAAATGGAAGCCCAATCTACTAACGAAGGAAGACATTGCTATCCACTTTATTGGGTTTTTGAATTTCCCTGTTAATGTTACATGAACGTGTTTTACGAGGCCAAACTACATGAACGTGTTTTACGAGGCCAAACTACATGAACGTAACACACGAGGCCAAACTACATGAACGTGTTTTACGAGGCCAAACTACATGAACGTGTTTTACGAGGCCAAACTACATGAACGTGTTTTACGAGGCCAAACTACATGAACGTGTTTTACGAGGCCAAACTACATGGATATGTAAGCACAATTCTGATAAGCTGCTCAGAATTGGAGGGCTGTGTGCCGTGGAGCAACTAGCAGGTTACAATTCTGAGCATAATTATGTTTTTGCCATATATTTTTACGATGATAATGATATTGCTATGTTATTACTGAACACTTAAGAGTACAACACTGAACACTTGGAGAGCAATAAAACAATCATGCGAATCGACAATGTTATCAGAGATTTGAAAGGTGTGTCATCCCCACTGCCGAGCCTCGTAGTTACTTGTCAGGTCACAATAGACCTTGAAATCACCAAACGTCAACATCGACACAAATCACAAATGAAATCACAAACGTCAACATCGACACAAATCACAAACGTCAACAAACGCCACATCGTCAGCACCCACTACATAGCAGATCTGGCCTCAGCCACTGGGTCACTACAGAGCAGAACTTCCAGCATTTCAGGGTTCAAAGGAGAACATACGCAACTCTGCTCTATCCGGTATACCTATACAGTGCAAGAATGTCCAAGCATCTGAAAGTTTAACGAACTTTAATGATAAAGAACACAAAATCCCTGCACCACAGCCCTAGTGAAATATTCATTTTGGAATAATGTAGAACATCTCGGAGTTAGAAGAATGATTCATGCTTTGAAGGAGAGCTTGGCACTTGAGAGCGTAGTGAACCTCAAGGATAAGAACACAAGATTCGTGCACTATAGCCCAGATGAAATATAATACATTATGAAATATTTCACAACACATGATTCATGCTCTTAATTTTAATAACACATTCTGAAATATTTAAGCTTTGAAGGAGTGTGTTTAGAGACGATTGGAGGACACCGTATTTGTTGGTTCAAGGCCCATTTAAATACCTCATATTGATGAACACAGACCACCCACGACAGTAACACCACAAAAGCCCAGAGCAGAAGCCAAAAAACAACTCACTTGCCAACCGTCCACTCCTCCTCGAATTCCTTGTTGAGCTTAAACATTCCGATAGACCTCGAACACAAAGAAAAAAGACCTCAAACACCACAAAAGACACAAGCAGAAGCACAAAAAGAACTCACTTGCCAGCCGTCCACTGCTCCTCAAACTCCTTGGTGAGCTCCTCGAGCTCGTCACTGAGGCTGAGCAGCGGCTTGACCCTCTCCACATACGAGTGGAGGTAGTCGAGCAGCGCGTACAGGTAGTCTTTGTACTGAGCGTTCTTCTTCTCCTTGGGGATGTCGTGCAGCTTGTCGAACACGCTCAGGAACGTGATGTAGCTGATCTTCTCTAGGCCTGCAATAGGAAATTCATTTCAAAACAATTCTGAATCTATCACAAAAGCTAGTTGCATCAGTTTCATATTGCAAGACCTGCATGGCATGATCAGGAAATTCAAGATTCATTTAGAACAATTATGAATCTATCACAGAAATAGGTTGCATCAGCTTCATATTGCTAGGCCTGTATGGCATGAAAGTCAACACGCAAACTTTTATGGGCAGAAGTGATTTACGGAAGGTCAGTGGCTTGGATGTCTCTGAAAGTCACTCTTCCTCGGCAAGGTCAGAACGTTTCCAACAGATATGAGATGATAGAAATTACGGTGGCAATGTCGGAATATTTCTAATGGATATGAGATGATGGAAATTACATTGGCAATGTCAGAACGTTTCTAACGGATATGAGATGATAGAAATTATCCCACGTCAATGCTGAAAGTATTAGCATTTGCTAGAGAAAGTAAACGCGCAAGCATTTCAACAAACAAATACTGCAGAAGCAGTCGGCCACTCTCAAGGAGATGAACTGGCCTCAATGGTTTATGGTGATATATGAAAAAAAAATTCACTCCTCCACAGAATAAAAAATGTGGGTAGTCAGGTATGCAAAATTAACAGACACCAATTTTTAGTCATTAATAGCATGGATACAACATTCAGAAAAATATGCTGTCAGCTAAAAACAACCGTGACCTTTTCTAATATTTTGCTCATTGTGAGTTAATGTCACTATGTAGTCTAAAAAGATGAGCTAAAATTAAATAGACAACTGCAGTACTTATGAAGGCAGTGTGCAGGCACTCTTAATGGTCACTGTGGCCTAGTCGTTCAGTGAGCTTGACTGGGTGTGGAGGTTTAAAATCGTAAATTATTTTCATGTCTTATATCAGTACTGAAATGCTCCATGATGGAAACTGCAACAATTTTTTTTGGCATTATTTACAACTTCTGTTATTTTTCCACTTCAGTGATGTTGGCAATAACCATCATAATAAAATGAGTTCTCAACCTTAAATGCGGAGGGTTCGAGACACATTCGGAGTATCTTCCCATAGGTAGAAGGATTGAGATATCAATTCCCCCATTAAAATGTGGTATGATCTGCAATGCATTCGGAGTTGTTAGACACATCTAACTTGATTGGAATTAAAAATATTTGCATTCATTGCCTCGATGTAGAAGATCCTACATAACTTGATCAGAATAAATGCTGATTTTGAGTTGACAAGACCTCGTTGTACAAGATCCTATGTAACAACTTGATCAGGATAAAACCTAATTTAGTACATATTCACAAGACCTCGATTAACAAGATCCCATGTGCCAACACGATCAAGATAAAAGCTAATTTTGTATCAACAAGGTCTAAATGGTCAAAACATATGCAACAACTTGATCGGGATAGAACCTAATTTAGTATAGACAAGACCTCGATGTACAAGATCCAATGTAACTACTCGGGCCAGGATAGATCCTAATTTAGTATTGACAAGACCCCTTTGATGTTGCAGTACTTGTTGCCATGTAACAACTTGATCAGCATAGAACTTAATTTAGTATTGACGAGACCTCAACGAACAAGGTCCCATGTTCCAACTTAATCAGGATAGAACATAATTTAGCATTAACAAGGCCCCAACTACCTAATCAGGATAAAAGGCTAATTTAGCATTAACAAGGCACCTTTGATGTTGCAGTACTTGTTGTAGCAGTGGTGCAGGTCGAGGTACTTGCCGTAGCCCTCCTCGTCTGTGAAGTCCACCATGGCCGCCGTGTCGTCCGACTGCTCCCGCAGCTTGTGCAGCTCCTCGAATTCTATGCTCATTGGCACGCTGATCTGCGTAGACACGAAAAATTACATCATGGGATACAATTGAAACGGGAACACAATTGAAGTACCAGTGGGTAAATATTGGCATTTGTAAAGGAATAGTGTGAATGGTTAACCCTTCAAGAGGACTTTCCTGTCCACTTTTGAAAATAGCCTCAGTATATATATAGCATTTCTTGTTGAATTTGTTCCCTAGTGTGTTCTTTGGAGTTCACTGCCGAGTGGCAGCTCCTTCCTCATTCTAATGTCGGTCACTACCTGATGCTGTAGTAAGTCTAACGATGGTGGTTATGATAACGGTAATATGAGTAGAAAAATGCTGACATTAAACGGTCTAAATTAGCAAATAGCAGCACAATAGATGAACACAAAAATGAAGTCAAAATTACCAATGCTGTACTGAAAACTACCAGATAAAACTGATAACAGCGCTTCATGCCAGTGGTCTGTGATTACAACCATTCACTGAGCACCACTTCAATTGTGAAGTCCATAAATACTTTTCAAACTATCAGAGCTTAGATTAACATCACCAATACACAATGATGAACATGTCAAATGTAGAACCATAATTTACATTACTTTAGACTCGTTCATCATAGTAATTACTGTGAGCAAACATTCCCAAAAATAAAGTACCTGTAATTCCTAAAGCTGATCGTCACTAAAAAAAAAAACTCCATCAACCCTGAAAGGCGCATAAACCTTTGACTTTCAGGGCCAGACAGCAGCAGTCAGCTACAGACTTGAGGGGTTTAGAACCAGACAATTAGCAAAAAAAAAAAAAATTGACGTTCAGCTGAAAGAAAAATTATACCGATTAAAATAATCTACCCTGGTATATGAAAAAACAGTACCATGAAGTGATCATGATTGAATTCAGCACCATGAAGTGATCATGATTGGAAGACACCATGTTTCCTGGCTGTAAGGACTATTTAAATACAATCAAATTGATGGCACTGATGAAGAACCCAATCATTTAAAAAAAAAGAAATCAAAAGCAGTAAGTAAATCTACAAGCAAAGATGAGACATTGTCAAACGGGAAATAAATGAATACAGCCAGCTCACACTTTTGAAAACGATTCATTCAAGAACACCAAATAATTGGATTTTAAAAACCATAGTTGGAGGGCAAATATGCAGAGTGTCCTAACCCACAAAACCCAGAATTTTAGGACACTCAAGTTAGAGGCGTGGTGTTCATTGCAGAGTTGCCAAACTAGCTTTTCTTAGCCAAGTTACTAACTAGGAACTGAACTAAGAAGTAGGCCACTCTGCATGAAAGACATCTACGCCACTATGAGGTGAAATTATCACTTAATCAACTCTCCAGCTTTGATCTCTGATTTGTGGGTTAAGCCACTCTGCATATTTGACCTCCAATTCTAGCAATCATTCGCTAGGTTACAAGATAAGCTCTACACAAAAAATACCTCACAGTAAATAGTAATATTAAAAATACCAATAGTCAATATTGGATATTGGTGCATTACTGAAAGTTGCTGCAGCCAATAGTAAAAATAGTAGCATTATTCACTTAAAAACTCATGTTGACCTTAGACCACTGCGAGATATGAAAAATAGTAACTCCACCCAAGATTTGAAACCCTATACGTGCTCAACTCCCTTTATTAGCCTAAATGTTGAAAAATTGATAAAAAGTACATACTGCAGTTAGAACATTACCAGGTCATATTTGTCATTCAAGTTAATAATTGTCACACATGACAGCAAAAAACGATTCATGCATGTCTTTTTGACTGTGTACTGCACATGATGAGTTGGCATTTCGTTTTCACTCCATAAAAGAGCATTCATTTCTTGGATTAGACAAGTTGATGTAAGCCTCCCTAATGAGAACAAATGTCTTCCAAAGAGAGGGAGGCACCATTTAACACGGAGTATAGAGAATGGAGAATTTACTCAGAAGGTAAGTTCTCACACAAGATCCTGCACATAGAAACAGTAAGTTAGAAAAGAAGTTTGAAAAACAAGATTAGAATAGAAGAAAAAATAATCGTTTTTTTTTTAAAAAAGACACCACAGAACCGAAAAAATGACGATCCATAATAAAATAATAAATCCAATTGTATTTCAAAAAGCAGAAGGCCTGTTTAACTTTTAGCTTGGGACTTCACATCTTCCCCCTGGGAACACTAATTCCCATAGATACAATGGTTGTGTTACCTTACACACATACATATACCAGGCCTCTCCTCCCTATGGGAGGGTAGCTGACAGCAGGCCACAAACAACACCCTTAGTCACTAGGATGCGAGAGAGGCAGCACTGGCCGCACCAGAACTGCCAGGATCAGCAGCA